>JAQQSW010022170.1:0-10511 GCA_028646575.1 Pseudocheirus occidentalis
GCCTCCATCTTGGCTCCGCCCCTATTTCTTTTTCCTTAATTATTATTTTCTTTTAAATCACTGAAATATTAGCACAATGACCGATGGATAGTTCTTCAATGAAAACCTGGATTTGTGTCTGCAAAATTCACTATTGCATTCCTGGACCTGATGAACTTAACTGCCCTACGTTCAGACAAATGGGACGACGCACTGATACCGCGACACTCACGGCTGCTCGGCCTGAGGCTAAAGTGTTTTTACTAGATCAACTAAATTTCACCGAGTTTATCGAATTGGATTTGGATGTTAATGACGTTATCTAAAAAAGTAATTCCTGAATCTCCCTCTTGGATTTTACCCCCCAAAGCAACGCTTCAATCAGGCAAATGTAAGAGATTCTGAAATCTCATGAGTTAACTTTCTGCCCAAATCATCAGGCAGTTTAAAATTAAGGATAAAAATAACTGACATTTGGTTTCATTGTGATTTTAGTGATCTCTAAGAATTTGAAAATATTTCAAGACATTTAACAAGTCCATCATGTGACAGTCTCAATTTAAATGTCTAATTTGACTAATGAGGCAGGTTGTCCCACCTGGAAGTGTCTCCATTCTGGATTTATTCTGGTTTCATCTTCATTTGAATCAAGTCAGTGACCCAGACAGGCCACCAGGGGCCAAGTTTCTTGTCATCCCAACAGGAACAGTTGTATGTGTGTGTGTGTGTGTGTGTGTGTGTGTGTGTGATTTATTTATTTGAATATTTGGCCATTGCTGAGTTGGCCATGTTCGCAATAAGGCTATTTCCTTGGTGGAACTCTATGATTAAAAGAATGTCTATCCTCCATTCTTTTCAGAATAATAAAGCAGCTTTTGCTAATGTGAACAGAATGTACAGTCTTTCACTTTGCTATATTCACACTCCTTAAAGACATCCACTAGAAGGAAATGTCTGTGGGTGGAATCCAAAAGAAACCAAAGGGAGAAAGAAGGAGAGAAAGAAAGAAAGCAAAGGATGTCTAATAACCACTTCGTTCTTTTTCTTTTGGAGTGTATAAGCGTCTTAGGCACAACCTCTATTCTAAGCAGTGTTTGGAACTGGTCTGCTGGCAACTGAGAAATTATGGTTCTAACAACAATATCAGTTGTGGGAGAAAGTTGTTGCTTCAAGGTGATTGCAAGTTTTCACAGCATTTTTACCCATCTAGCTAATCATCCTCTCTTTGAAACCCAGTTACAACTCAATTATTTCACTTAATATAAAGGATCAACAGTTGTGGTAATTGCAGGCCATGGAGAATACAGAGAAGACCCTGAAAGATGGGATGGACCTTTCGAGTCGTCTTTCAGGAGGATCCAGACAAAGAATGGGCATGCTTGCATGAGACCAATATTCCTTATTAGAATGAACAAATCAGCCAGTGAGAACATAATGTCATTCAATTATGTAAAGATAAGATGTGAATTAGAATCCTTGAATCCATAACAGAACTTCCTATTAGTGAAATAGTTGGAATCAAGGCTTGTTTTAAGAGAAGTAGAATGTTGTAGCTAAGGAAATTTCCAGAGCAGAATGAAGAAAGGGTACAAGGCAAAGAACTCCCTGTCTAACTGTAAAGTTCATCTAGGGGAAAGTGAGGTATTGTGAATACAAAGTTTGAATTAGAAAAATACAGTTTACAAAACTCATCGAATATTCAGACTTGAAAGGGCCCACCATAGTTATCTAGGCCAACCTGTACCCAAAGAGGAACTCCCATAAGTAGTGGCCACCAAAATCCTGCTTAAAAGCTCTTAAGGAGAAGGAAGCCAACACTTCTCAAGGAAGCCCATTTTCCTTTGGGCAAGTCCCACATATTATGAGGGTTTTGTTGTATTTTTATTTTATTTTCTGGAAAATTAACCAAGTCACCTCTTTGTAACATCAACTCATTGTGTTTCTTCTGCTGTCCAGGCCCCCGTGAGACAAGCTCAAAGTCTCTTGACATCAAAACTCTTCACATTCTAGATGTTTCCCCATTTGTCAGTGTCATTCTTCAACCTCAGTGACCAAAACCTGGTAACTCTGAAATGAGCTGAATGAGAAAGTCCTTTCACTGCTCAAGGACATGACCTGCTCCCTACTTTGAATTATAAGACACTGGGTTTTAGGGGAAAAAAATCCAATCAATTTGGGCTCAGAAAACTAGTTTCAAATCCTGCCTATTTCTTGTCCTTAGGCATATCCCTTCATTGCTTCATCCCAGTTTGCTTATGTATAAAATAAAGGCATTCAACTTGATTTCTGGGGTCCATTCCAACTTGACATCTCGAATCCTTAAGCACAAGTCATAGACATGGTAAGTCAAGACACAGACATGGCGGCAGTGGATTCATTTCCATACCTACAGTTACTAAGACTGAAGAAATCCTAAATCTTTCCTTGAACATGCAGTCAAAAGAGCCCTGGAATTTTAATTCATTTTAATTCAGTCTGGCTTCACATCTCGGTTCTAATACTTAATACCTGTGTGACCTTAGTCAACTTCCAAAACCTCTCTGGGACTTAAATTTGTCTCCCCAAAATGAGATGGTTGGACTTTCTACTCTTAAAGAAGCTGCTTAAAAATACTTTCAGTTTTGCAAAGCAATGATATGACTTCACTTGACTTGTACTTTAAATTCAGTGTGTGACTGAGATCTTCTTGATATGCCCATATTATGAAGAAAGAAACTGAGATCTGGCTTCAAAGTTCCTTCCAATTACAAACCAATGAGAGAGAAAGACAGTGGCAGAGAGACAGAGACAGAAAGAAGCAAAGAGAGAGAGAGAGAGACAAAGAGACAGAGACAGAGAGACGGAGACAGACAGAGAGACAGAGAGACAGAGAGACAGAAAGACAGGCACAGAGATGGAGACAGAGAGGCCAAGAGAGAGACATACATAGAAAGACAGAGACAGAGAGAAGGCAGCAGCAACATTTCTGCTAGCTCTAAAGCCCCAGGTCCAAATGAAGGCATTCAGGATAAGTGAGGAGGTTCCCAAAGAAAAAGGTTTGTGAGAAGGGGATTTTAGGGAAGACTATGAGCCTTATATAGCAAAGCATGCTAAGTGACCATGGCAAGGAGTCTGTTGCCTGAATTTGTACAACTTCCTCACATTCCACCATGACATGAGGCTGATGGGCAGAACCTTTGTTCCCCAGCTCATCGATGGACTTTCATTAGAGCAATGGTTGGACACAACAGCCTCAGAGAAACAGGGGCTGGAATGTGCAGTCATCACAGCCATGGAAAGTCGTCATTTATATTGCCACAAACAAGATGTGGCTGCACAGAGAATGTGACAAAATAGGTATTAGTGAGTTATAAAAAGGGCTGAAGTAATCAAGGTGCTGCCATATCATTAATCAAAGTACACCATTGGGATTAATCAGGCCCCCACACCTGTGCGTGCCAAAGGAACCACCAAGGAACTCCGGAGCCTGGGGGGATTTCTCTCTAAAGCATGTAGCTGCTGCATTGCTTAGCGTGTGTCTGTCTGTCTCTGTTGGTCTGTGTGAAGGCCCATCAGAGGTAGCCTGGGGCTGAGAGGGACAATCTGCATCTATTGTCACCCTCACAATAGAAAACCGCTGGGACTAAAGAAGATAAACTTGGCTTTTTCAGGTCACTGACATCACCTGGTACTTGTGTTGGCCCTTCTCTTTGTTCTGTCAAAGGAAAAGCATGCACATGTTGCCAGACAGTGCTCAGTCCAAATGAAGCTGTCCCCTGAAGCTTTGGGACATCTCCATCCAGCCTGGTTTAAACAGGAGCCTTGACACATGGCCCTACAGACTACACATCTAGCATCTCTTTAGTTGAGATTGAGGACTCCAGGAGGGCTTTGTTTTGTATTTCAATAATTAAGAAAATGTAATTTGAAAGAATGGATGTGGCCTTTCTGAAGGCAGTTGCAAGCAACTTGATGCATTACAAAGAGTGTCATGTTGTGGAATAAGAAATCAATGTTGGAACCCTGACTCTGCCATGAATTTTGGGTGATTGTAGGGAAGTAACTTTCTCTTCATATGGCTTCATGTGGCAATGGAGGGAACTGGACAAGATGACAGACAGCATTCACAGAATAGGCTCATGGACAGATTTCCAGGTACCCATGAACTTGGATTGGAAAAGCACATCTTTATTCTCATGAGCTTTGAGTTCCCTTTGTACCATCATACACTTTTGTTTACGTATTTAGAGATATTATTCTGAAAAGGACCTTGCAGGTTTTTCCAGTCTATCAAAGGGATGCATGAACCAAAAACAAACCCAACCCTGCATTAGATAACAATCTCTAAGCACTACTCTCTGTAGGGTCTTGAGACCATACCACATGAAGATTGGTTGAAGGAAGTGGGAATGTTAGTCTGGCAAAAATAAATTTTCCTTTGAGTGCTCTACTCTGCTTTCTCTTAAGGGAAAGCACTGTGCCAGATCTGATGATCCTAAAACTGAACTCAACTTAGGCGGATCAAAAGATATAATCATTAAAAAGTGCTTAGTAGAGTGCATGATACAGAGTAGGCGCCTAATGAATGTTGGCTAAGTTGAAATCTAGCAGGTAAGTATAATGCAACTTTGGCACACAGCCCTCACCACATCAAACAAACCATCCACAGCTTCTGCTCACACCAGCCCTGCCCAAGACTGGCCACCTAGAATCGTAAGGGGGATGCTTTCTACCCTGAAGGAGTTTGACATCAACATTTTTGCAGAGCACAAACATGTATAATATACATACATGCATGTATATTCCATATACTCCCACCCAAATATGGAACGATGGTGAAGGGTGTTTGAGGAGGAAAGGAGACATGTTGATGAGGGAAGATTGGCACTTGATTCCTGAAGGAAGAGGTGCCAGAGTTCAGTTTTGAAAGGAGTTAGAGAGGCCAAGAGATGGAAATGAGAAAGGGAACATTCTGGGGACGCATAACAATGTAGGATTCTAAAGGCATTAACACTGTTTATCTTATGTGCTGCAGTCCTGTGTTTTAGAGATTGCATGTAAGATAACCCTTTTGCAGAAGGGACGTTCTGCATCACTCTAATTTAACTCTATTCTCATCATTTTATTATGAAAAACATTAGCAATTTAATAAATAAGTAAATGCAATCATGAAATTATAATTAATAAGAATTTATACATGGGAAAATGCTCAAAGCATCTGATACTTAACAAGAACAACAAATAGCTCCCTCAGTGCCATTCCGGAAGAGTGGATGCCATTAGGCTAGCAATGGTGACCTTCCCTTGAGCTGCTGCCCTTGGCTTCCTTGCAGTGTGGAGGTGACATGAGGAATTTGCTTGTTCGATCACTTTTCAGTCACGTCTGACTCCATGACCCGATTTTGAGGATTTCTTGAAGAAGATACCGGAGTGGTTTGCCATTTCCTTCTCTAGCTCACTTTAAAGGTAAGAGAACTGAGGCAAATAAGGTTAAGTGCCCAGTATCACACAGCTAGTAAATGTCTGAGGCTGGATTTGAACTCCAGAAGATGCATCTTCCTGGCTCAGGCGCCCCATGCTGTGCACAATGGCGCCACCTAGCGGCCGGAGATATTTGAAGGTTGTGACAGTTTGTTCATATTTTTCAGGTCTTGCCTAAGGACCTGGAAAGTCCAGAAGCTCACTAGCTGGTGCATTGGGAAAAGAGTTCTGTATCTGGAGTCTGAAGGCCTGAGTTCAAATTCTGACTCCTCCAGTTACTACCTGATTGCCCTTTAGGACCTCCTTCCATCTTTTCCTCATTTTCCCAATTTGTAAAATGGAAACTAGTGTTCTTATGTTTTATTTCCTCATTTTCTTTAGCAATTGCTCAGTTAATCTCCATTAAGCTATTTTGAATGGAATTCCTCTTGTGACCTCCTGCTCCTACATGATTTTTCTAATAATTCATAGAAACACTGATAATCTTGTCATAGTTGTGTGTAACCTTCTTCTAAATGAGACTGGAGAACTGTGGTTAATCACTCCTTACTTCCTTGGTTCTTGTCCACATTGATTTCCTCTTTGCTCCTTTTGTTCCTTACTTGACACTGTTGTCATTGTTCTCAGCTATTGAGGACAGGAAGGTGGATTAGCAGGGCCTTCTCACTACACTTAGGTTAGAAAGAAGGAAGTCTTGGGTAAGAGGAATTAGGGCAACAGAAAGGGCCCCACTGCCAGAGGAGAGAGACCAAAGAGACTTGTACTCGGATGAAGGACAAAGTCCAGAGGCTGGAAAGAGCAGGTTAAAGGTGGATCTTTCTTGCCCCTCTCACCCACCTTCACCTCCAGCTTAGTCTTTGCTTGTCCAGGCTTCCTGATTGACCCTCCGGGCATAGGGAAAAACCTGAATGGAGTCATGTTTAGCATCACATATAATACTTTGCATTTAGGTTAGATCAGCAGGAATACAGAATTGTGAAAAGGAGTTTTGTAAAAATAGTCAAGAAAAGCAGGTAAAGACAAGCATATCTTTCAATGCTTTAAGTAACAAACAAGGATTTTGCATTTGATCTTACAGGCAATCAGTAGCCAGTGACACTTCTTGACCAGAAGAGTCATGTAATCAGAAGTGATTAAAGAAATCTTCAATATCACCTACCAATAGGACCCCCTCCCAAAAGAAATCGAGAATCCTCTATGCTGACTAAGGACAGCAAGCGTTCTTAGCTCCTGGTCACCTCCAGGAAGCTGGCTAATCGAAGCATCTCCGATGGTAGTTTATCCTTTATTTCATGCCCAGAGTAAGATTTTACATTTGGCTTTGGCCTCTAGAAGGTGAGGCATGGGCCTTTGGTCTTCTTTCCATAGCAAAGAAGTTCAAGCACATCATATGCCCCAGAAACCCTACAAAATTAAGTCTGAAGGCGTCAAAACAAAGGTCACCTGTACAAGGACGGTAACAGCAATCCTCACACATGGCAATCAAGTGAAGAGGATGTGCTATTAATAGAAGCCACTTAGCCTCATCTTTTCCTCCTTAAGGCACTTTGTGAACATTAACTAATTACTCCTTACCCCCACCCCTGTACAGTAGGTAAATAATTGTTATCCTCCCTGTTTGAGGAAACTAAGGTGGAGGTTAAGTGGTTTGCTTCCTCGGGGCCTCAGAGGGAGGCAACATTGAAACCGAAATTAGGATGTTTTAATTTATATTAATTTATTTTGGAAACTGTATTGAATTTGTAATGATAATTCATTAAATTACATTAATTCCTATTACACAGGCCATATCACAGACCGCCTAGTGCAAGTTACTGTTGGGCAAAGGAGGAGAGAAAGAAAACCCCAGAGTCACCACCCCACGTCTTCTGGGTTTTATTGATTAGAGACCCTGAAAACAGATGCCAGTCAAAGTTGACAATGAGTCTTTCTGTCTAGGTTATGGTTCTGACTGAGCTTTTCCTTATTCTAATACAAGAAGGAATGGGTGGTGCATAGAGTGTGGGGCTTGTAGTCCGGAAGATCTGAGTTGAAATCCTGGCTAAGAGAGTGGCTATGTGACCCTGGCAAGAAATTGAACCTGTACTCTTTTGGGCTCAGTTCCTCACCTGTCAATGAGGAGGGCAAAACTAGACTTTCTGGAAGGCCTATTCAGGCTATAAATCTATGATTTCTTACTGTAGCCTAACATTAAGCATTAATGGCTAGAATCATCTGTAAAGGTCATAAAGAACCGAGGGAATGATCAAGGGCCAACTTGGTTTCCTTCTCCTTTCCCTCCTGGTCCTTTCTTCCTCACTTTTCTATCTTTGGCCATAGTCTCCTTCTCCCTAAAAGGAGCAAATTGATCCAGATGGCTTCTCAACTCTCTCTTGGATCTGAATAGATGAGTTTTTCCTTCTCAAACAGCAAAAGTGATCTGGTTATCCCTGCCAAATCTCCTAAAGATTCCTCTAAAAAACAAACAAACAAACAAACAAACAAAAATCTTTCTGTCCTTTGTCTAATCTGACTTAGGGATCTGAGAAATGGCAGAGATTAATGGCCTAATTTGTTATTCATGAGGATATTTGCATTCTAAAAGAAAGCACATGTGTGACCTCCTGCTGAATAAAATCTATTCTAAAATCTAAAATTTTAGAATAAAATCTAACAAAATAAAATCTTTCACTTGCTAGATCAAATATAAAATCTTCTATTTGGTGTTCAAAGCCCTTAGACTTCTTCAGCCCCCTCCCCTCCCAAACAAAGACTTCCCAGTATTCCAGTATTTTCAGCCCCTGTACCCTCCTTCCATGGTCTCTGATCCACCAACTCCTCTCTCCTGGCCCCTACTCACACACGCTCCTGGCTCTCCACCATGACTGGCATGTTTTCCTTCCTCATCTCTACCTCCTAGTGCCCTGGCTTCAGTCTTAGCCAAAATTCCAAGCCCCACTTCCTCCAGAAAGGGTGTCCCCATCCCTCTCCCTCTTAGTGCCTCCTGCTGCTGATTGTTCCCACTTTGTCCTCAATGTCCATACTCATGCCCACAGTGTCTCACCCACTGGACTGAGCATCTTTTAGGAATGGAGATCATTTTGTGCCCTTCTTGGTATCCTTAGTGCTTTGCCCAGTACCAGGTATGCAGTAGGCAAATAATAAATGTTTAGGAAGAAGGGAACAAAAGCATTTATTAGGCAAACAATTTGTGCCAGGCCCTGTGCAGAGCACTTCATAAATATCTCATTGGAACCTCCCAATGACTTTCGCCTATACTGTTGTCATTTTTTTTTATTTCATAGTTGAAGAAACTGAGGCAAGCCAAGGGTGACTTGCCTAGGGTCACAGAGCAGGTTATTGTCAGAGGGTGGATTTGAGCTTGGCTTTGCCTGACTCCAGGCCATCTAGCAGCCTCTGGCTGTTAGGTTGCGTGATTTTATTATTTTTTTTAATGTAAATTTTTTATTTGTTTTCTTGTTTACATCATTCATTTCCATGAGATTTTTGAATTACAAATTTTCTCCCCGTCTTTCCCCTACCCCAACCCAAAAACAGCAATCCCACTGATATGCTCTCTAACTTTCTGATAGGGCAGGGAGTGTTTCCCTACCACACCCCCTGAATATCTGAATTCCTAGTTTCAGGTCTTATAGAACTTTAAATTCTAGATTCATTCGGTTCCTCCCTTGTCACCCACCCCCACTGGAAGGACAAGCAATTCAATACAGGCTGTGCATGTGTACTTACACAGGACGTCTTCACAGTGGACCTATTGTGACAGTCTGATCATATGTCCCTCCTTCATATCCGTCCCACCCTTGTTCTGTTCTCTATCCTGTCCCTGTCCCTTTACTGAGGTGTGTGCTTCCAGCATCCCTCCCCCAGACCATGACCTCCCCTACGTCATCCCGCCTCTCATCCCCATGCCCCCTACTCTTCTGTGTGGCATGATACCCAGTTTAGAGTTTATGTCATTCCTTCCCTAGGCCAAATTCAATGAGAGGAAATGAGAGTAAAGTTGTAACAGTTATCCTTTGCCTCTTCTATATGAGATGATTAACCCCATTTTGTCTGTCCCTGTCTCCTCTCATTCTAGTCCTCTCCCAGCTCAGAATTTCACCTTTTAAAGTATCTTCCCTTCATATTCAATTTAGCCTATACCCTCTATGTACACATATTACACACATGCTCAGACATGTATTCATAAGCATTTATAGCCTCCAATATGTATATATGTGTGTGTGTAAGTATACATATATATGTATGTATATATATGTATATATGTATGTGTGTGTGTGTATATATATACATATATGTGTGTATATATGTGTATATATATATATACATATGTATACATTTGAATTCCTTTCCCCTATCCTCATACTAAGAAAAGTTTCATAACTTACTATTACCATTTTTTGATATTGGCATGTAAATAGTTCAACTTTGATAAGTTCCTTATGATTTCTTTCCCATGTTTACCTTCTCATGCTTCTTGCGTTTCATTGTCAGATTTTCAATTCAGTTCTGTTTTTTTCACCAAGAATACTTGAAAGTCCTCCACCTCATTGAATGAAGATATATTCCCCTGGAACATTATACTCAGTTTTGCTGGCAGGTGATTCTTGGTTTAAATCCCAGCTGCCCTGATCTTTGAAATATCATATTCCTGGCCCTTCAGTCCCTCAGTGTAGAAGCTTCCAGATCCTGGGTTGTCCTAATAGTGTTTCCTCAGTATTCAAATTGTTTTCTCTTGGCAGCCTGTAATATTTTCTCTTTAACTTGGAGTTCTGGAACCTGACAATAACATTTCTAGGAGGTTTCTTTTGGGTATCATTTTGAAGAGGTGATTGGTGAATTCTTTCAAGTTCTATTTTGCCTTCTGGTTTTACAACATCGCGGCACGTTTCTTTGAGAATTTCTTGAAGGATGCTTTCCAAGTTCTTTTTTTGGTCATGGCTTTTAGGTAAACAAATAAATTTCAAATTGTCTCTAATGGATCTATTTTCCAGGTCAGTGTTTTTTTCAAAGAGATATTTCACATTGCTTTCTATTTTTTCATTTGTTTGTAGCTGTTTAATAGTATCTTG
>JAQQSW010022171.1:0-10511 GCA_028646575.1 Pseudocheirus occidentalis
GGGTCTTACAGTGGAATCAATGTTCTGGGCTGGGGGGTAGGGACAAAAAGGGGAGAAAATTTGTAACTCAAAACCTTGTGGAAATGAATGATGTAACCAAGAAAATAAATTAAAATTAAAAAAAAAAAGAAAACACAGCTCAAGTGAAAGTCTTTTTTTTTTTTAAATTTTTTGCTTTTTGGAGGGCAATTGGGGTAAGCAACTTCCCTAAAGTCACACAGCTAGTGTGTCAAGTGTCTGAGGCTGGATTTGAACTCAGGTCCTCCTGACTCCAGGGCTGGTGCTCTATTCACTGCGCCACCTAACCACCCATCAAGTGAAAGTCTTGCTACAGAACTGCCACACTCCTAGTACGCTATTTTTTTTTAATGATGCTCTCATACATACCAAACTATTTTTGTGGTTAAAAAGAAAAGAATGGCAAAAAAAGTAGATGCCCCTCAATTTGGGAAGGGCTAAACAAATTGTTTCTTGATTAGTTGTGTGACCCTGGGCAAGTCACTTAACCCTGTTTGCCTCAGTTTCCTCATTTGTAAACTGAGCTGGAGAAGGGAATGATAAACCACTCCACTGTCTTTGACAAGAAAAACTCAGATGGAGTCACCAAGAGTCAGGCAAGAGTGAAATGACTTGAAAACACAAATAAATTTTGATATCTGAAAAAAATGGGACGATACAACACAAAGTAACTTCAGCCTCAGTTTCTACTTTCAAGAACCCAGTTGTTTCATTAATGAGACTCATGTAAAGAATTCAGAGAAGAATGGAGCAAAGTAAATAGAATCAGGAAACAAAAGAACTACAAATATATAAATGGAAAGAATGTTAGAAAACAAAAAGAAACTGGAGATAATGTAACTTTAATAATCAGAAGAAGAGATTGGAGAATGCCTGGTTTGCAGAGATGGGAACTACGAGTATTGAACGCTGCATTTACTGTCAGACTTGGTTGAAGGGTTGGGTTGTTTTTTTTTTTTTGCTGAGTTAATATTTTTTCTTCTTTGTTATAAGGGAACAATAAGGGAACAACACCCACTTAGTGGGTGGGGGGGGGGATATGTTGAGAAGTGGTGGTGACATAAAACCCTAAAGGAATCAATCCAGAATACTGGTGGTTCCTTATGGAAGGATGATGTTAGCCAAAGACTTAGGAAAAGGTGATATGAATTCATAGGGCAGCCCTGATGTTTCTCTGCTGTGTGATGATGGGTGAGACACCTTCTATGACTCAATGTCTCAGCTTCCTCATCTATGAAATAGGGATAATATGTATTGTCCTATCTAGGTCACAGGGTGCTTGGGAGGAAAGCACTTTGTAAACCTTTGCTTTGGAGAACCCATTGCTGATGTTGGTTGATTGGCAGTATGCCAGAGTGGAAGGGGTCAGAGGACTTGAGTTCAAATTCTGACTTTTCTATTTAGTTCCTGGTTAAAGTCCCTTAACCCCTCTAGACATTAATTTCTTCTTCTGTAAAATGAGTACTTAGGACAGTGCCTGGTGCTTAGTAGGAGGCTTGTTGACTAAGTGATCTCTGAGGTCTTTTCCATCTTATTCCCATCCTTTCCCAACCTCTGAACCTCAGGACGTGTGAATTGTATGATCTTGGAACCTCCCTGAAACAAACCCCCCAGTGATACCCTTAGACAAAGAAGCTGGGCTTAAAAAAAAAGAATACCCAAGAAAAATATCCCAGTGGGGGATGGCTCAGCCCAGTGCTGGACAGCCGATGCTGACCATAGCCAAAATGTTTTTATTTTGGTCTCTGTAGACCTCCTTGGAGGGGAAAAAGGCCATAGCCTGTGAAACCGTGCTGGCTCTCCCACACTGGGGCAGCCTCCTGCTCCCTTGCTTTGCCACAGACCCTGATGGTCTCACTCCAGAGCTTGCGTGGGCTGTCATTTTTCATCTGTTACAAGCCTGAGATGAGGAAGGCAGGAGTCAGCCAAGGTTGTCTGTCCATAGAAAGAGTGGCCACAGAACCACAGTGGGAGGGCCCCGCGGAATCACACATGCTTCTCCTCCCTGAACAAAGGCCACCCAGTGGTCAGCAAACACAACATGTTATTTTCTTGCTCTGTGTGACCTGGGGAAGGGTCAAGACAGGAGGGATTTTGCTCAGGGGCCTCAGAGGCTGTACCCTGGATCAGAAAACCTTGATTAAGTTGACTGCATCAAGAATCATGAATCCAGGTTGCCAGATATCTGTTGCTCCATTGGTTCTCCCTCCCCACCTGGAAACTCCCATGACGTATAAGTCACTCCATCCCCAGCCCTCATTCAAGGTCACTGGGCAAATGTCCTCTTGCCTCTGGCGAAGACTGTCTTGTCTCACACAGGAAATCTCAGAGAGCCTTATGAAGGAATCAATAGGAGATCCTCCCAAAATTCCTCTGGGCTGTTACTATCTCTTTCCTGCCATACCCAAGTCAAGGTAAACTGAGGCAGTCCTGCAATACGCTAGTCACCAAACCTGAGTCCAAAAGAGGTTGAGGCAGGAGGAGAGGAAAGCCATTGGAGTAGAGGATCTCATCAGACCTGCTGGCCAGAGTCATGGGGTCCTGGGCTCCTAGAGTTGTAGCTTAGCAGCTGGAAAGGAGTTCATAGCCTGTCAAGTCCACACCTTTCTTTTTATAGATGTAGAAACTGAGACCCAGGGATATTAAGTGTTTTGCCCAAGGTATTCATGGTAAGATTTGAACCCAAAGTCTCTGACCCCTACTTTGCCCTTGTATTATGCTGCTGGAAAGAATTCAGTTTTGGCCTGAATGTTCCATCTGCCTCTTTCTGAGCAGAACCAGAGGACCAAATGCCAAATGCCAAATCTGAACTCCAAATCCTCTGGGCCCCTGAAATGGTCAGCGACGCTAGTGTGAGACTCCAATTTCCCATCCCTTCTACAGCAATGCAATGCACAGGCAACACAAGGTAGAAAAGATAAGGTTTCCAAGGTGTTCCCAGGCTCCAGGTTCTAGCTTGAAAATTGGGGGAACGTCCGGCTGGCAATCAGCTCCATTGTCTTTGACTCATTACATCCAGAACTTATTAAATACCTATGCCTTGGAACATCATGCCAGATCTGGGAAACCCTAGCTTCCTCCAAGAAAGAATTCAAGAGTCACTTCCACCAGGAAACCATTTCAGATTCCTCCATTTAAAAATGCTTGGCATTATTTACTTTTTTTTAAAAATGGTATTGATATATTCTTTTTGTTCTTCACCACAGTTCCAGACATCCTTCCTTCCCTCCTCTAACCACTGAACCATCTTTGTAACAAAAAAGAAAAAAAGAAGGAAAAAATGTAGCAAAATTAGTTAACACATGAATTGGATCTGACAATATTGGTAATATTCTACACTCCTTATTGTGTCCCACACCCCATACACACACACCAGCAATTAAATTCAGTTCAATTTATAAGCATTTCATTTTCTTTTGCCTTTGTAATCCCATAACATCTAGTAATCCTTACATACAGTAGGTGCTAAATAAATGTTTATTGAATTGCGTGACCAAATTTAATAATTTAATAACAACAATGTAATTTGATGCATTTATTAGATTGTTTATTGAATTATACACAAAATAAATTAACACCTTTTTGGGCTTTGCAATCCCGCCAAACCTAACACATAAACTAGGTGCCTTATAAATGTTTATTAAATTGTATTGTGCTAAGCCCTGGAGAAGGAAGCAATTGGTGAAGTAAGGTAACATTTTTTTTTTTCTGTGAGGCAATCAGGGTTAAGTGACTTGCCCAGGGTCACACAGCTAGTAAATTTCAAGTGTCTGAGGCTGAATTTGAACTCAGGTATTTTTGACTCCAGGGCTAATGCTTGATTTTCTGTGCCACCTAGCTGCTCTTTTTGTTTTTTGTTTTTATCCCCCAACACCTGGCATACAATCAGTGCTAAATAAACATTTATTGAATTGCATTGTTAGAACCTGAAGGAGGAAGTGCTTGTAAAGTAAGGTAATGTTGGAGCTTTTTGGTTTGTTTTTTATAGTCTCCCAATACCTAACAAATCCCTGCATACAGTAGGTACTAAATAAATATTTATTAAATTGCCTTGTAGGCAAAATAAATAGGCCCTGGAGAAGGAAGGGATTGGTAAAGTAAGGTAGTATATGCAAAGTTTTTTGTTAATCCACCATAGGCTAGAACAATCTCAGCATACATTATGTGCTTAATAAATGTTTATTGAACTGCATTGTGTTAAGACTGGGAAGAGGAAAGGATTGTTAAAATAAGGTAACATTGGGTTGTTTTGTGTTTTTAATTTTTGTAACCTCCCAACACCTAGCACAATCCCCACAAACAGTAGGTGCTAAATAAATGTTTATTGAATTGCATTGTGTTGGGTCCTGGAAGAGGAAGGGATAAAGGAAGATAATGTTGGTTTTGGTTTTTGGTAATCCCCTGATACCTAGCACAGTCCCTGCATGCATTAGGTATTTAATAAATGATTATTGCGCTGCATTGTGCTAGTCCAGGGAGGTGGAAGGGATTGGTGAAGTAGAAAAGAATAATATTGGGAGACAATGACCAGACCATTGCAGGCTTCCTGACAGATTAAGGAGAATTGACCTTTGCTCTTTCCTACTCCTGGATACAGGAATTCAATGATAAAAGGGAAGAGTGTGGTTTGATCTCAGTATCTCCCTCTTCCAGAACCTTCAATGGCTCCCCTTTACCTTTCAGCTACAGTTCTCAGTCTTCTGTTTGGCATTTAAATCCCTTTACAATCTGAATCTAGCCTGTCTCCTAGGCTGATTCTTTATGACTCTTGCTCTTACATTACACAAGCCAATTAAATTAAAACTTGTACTCCATCATGACTCCATTTCCCATTCTTGGATTGTTTTCCCTCCTTACTTTTATCTTTAAGAACCCTTATTTTTGTTTCATACTTTCAAGGTGTCTTTCCTTATTCTTCCCTCTATTGGTCCTGTTTCCTTCATCCCCAAATTCCATTTTGTTTGTATTGGAAACTCCCAGATGAGGAAAGTCTCTTTATCAGTGTGGGTAGCTAGACTTTTCTATAACTTATAGACTTGAAGAACTGCCTGGAATACTGAAAAGTAAGGTAACTTGCCCAGAGTCCAATAACCAATACAAAGCAGAGACAGGATTTGAATACAGGTCTTTCTAGTTTTGAAAGCAGCTCTCAATCTGCTATACCATATTACCTGGATGATATTTGATAGCAATAAATGTAAAGTCACACTGGGGCTCAGACAATAAGCTGTACACATATAGGATGGGTTAGGAGACCCTAGGCAATTATATAAAAGAGCTAGGGCTGAGGAGGGGGCATGACTTTGTTGTTGTTCAGTCGCATCTGACTCTTGGTGACCTCATTTGGGATTTTCTTGGCAGAGATACTGGAGTGGTTTGCCATTTCCTTCTCCAGTTCATTTTATAGATAAGGAAACTGAGGCAAGCAGGGTTAGGTGACTTGCCCAGGGCAAATTACAACTAGTAAGTAAGTATCTGAAGCCAGATTTATACTCATGAAGGTGAGTCTTTCTGATTCCTGGCCTGATACTCTATCCTACCTGCACCACCTACCTGCCCTAGGTTCATGGTTAGTGGACAACAAGTTCAGGATGAGTCAGCAGTGGGACCTGATAAGCAAAAACAAGGAATGCAGTCTCAGGCTATATAAATAGAAGCCTAGCATCCCAAAGAGGGGAGAACCCAGGCCCCTCGACTCCCAACTCATTGCTTTCTCAATTACACTATGCTGCTATCACAGGGAAAAGGGCTAAGATTCCTTTTACTTAACCTTGAAAAATAATAGGCAGAGATTTCAAAATAGACTTAGGTTTGATGTCATTTTATTTTTATTTGTTTTAAATTTTGATTTATGGAATAAAACAAACATTTCCATAACATAGTACAATAAAAACTAATTGCACATGAAATTGCAAATCTATTATGTACAATTTGCTATTCCTTTTAAATATATAATAGTGATCTTGTACATTTTTTCTTTTTCGTCCTTCCTTCTTTCCCCCCCTCTCCTTCTCTTTCATTTTTCTTCCTTCCTTCTTTCCTTCCTTCCTTCCTTCCTTCCTTCCTTCCTTCCTGCCTGCCTGCCTGCCTGCCTGCCTGCCTTCCTGCCTTTCTTCCTCCTTTTTAAAGGCAAATAGGATTGGTGAATTCCCCATTCCTAGAGGTGTTCAGCCAAAGCTACCTGAGGATTTTTGGGATATTGTTGCAGTAGAAATTTTCATTCAAATATCAGTTGGATGAGATGCCTTCCAAGGTTCCTTCTAACTGAGATTCCACAATTCTTCAAGTTACTTAGGCATGGCTGGCCAGAAACTGAAATTAGATCATTCTTTTTGCAACTTAATTCCATTCATCTGGGACCAACACAAAGGCCAAATGGGACAAAAGTCACTTTATCAAGGAAGATTATAGCAATTTCCCTCAAGGCACAGTTGCCCCCTTACTCTTCAGTCCCAGAGAGTGCTGCTGAATCCATTCCCCAAGTTCTGACCCTTGATATCACTTCTCTAGACTATGACAACAGCCTCCCTACAAGTCTTTCCACCTTCTCTCTTGAATCCTTCAAATTCAGCATTCCCACCAGTGCCAAGCCATGCTCATGTTCCACTGTGTCTCGTTGACCCAAGCCCTCCAATGGCTTTCTGTTATCAACTCTGAAATTTGAACCCCTTAGCCAACTGACCTTCCATGCATTTGGCTCTATGCTACCTTCCCCATTTTATTTCATACTTCTCTTCTTTCTAACTGGACTATTCACCGTCTCCTCAAATGTCACACACTTTCTCACCTCAGTGCCTTGGCTGATACTGTTGCCTGTGCCTGGAACACTCTTTCCTATCCCTCTCCCTGTTTAATTACTATTTTCTTTTAAACAAATTTTATTGTCTCCATGAAGCCTTCCCTGATTAATTCTTAGTTGGAATTTTTTTTACCTTGTAGGATTTTCTGTTTTTTCCCTCTTTCTTATGTAGTTGTGTATTATATACATATGTATGTATGTATGCATACATATGTGTATATACACACACATATATACACCCATATAACTACATATGTAGTATACATACATGTGTATGTGTATGTATATGTATATCCTATCCACCTACTCTAGATGCATATAAACTTCATGAGAGTAGGTACTCTACCTTGTTTTTGTGTTAACTTTTTCTTAAAACATAGCCCTTTATTAGATGCCTTTTGAAAACAGTAAAATGGATTAGCATGTAATTGAAATATCCTAGCTGAACCGAATGAAAGGGTAGACGGAGAGATCAGGGCTTCTTTGAGGACTTTCAATGTCACATAGAGAGCTGCTTCTTCATATTAGACATTCAGGGAATGGAAAGTGAGAGACAAGTAAAAATCTTAGGTTTCCTCAGTGGCAGGGCTAGGACTTGAACCCAGGTCTTCCAATTCCCAGGTGGTGCATTTCCTGATATATCCATTTTATGCAGCTTCTAGGGTCTTTATATTTTTTTGCGTCATGGTGTTCTTGGGCAGTCAATTTGTAAAAGCTTATGGGCCCCTTCTCAGAATCATGTTTTTAAATGTATGAAATAAAGTAGAAAGGATTACAAAGGAAACCAATTCTATTGAAATAGCTATCACCATCATATTTGTTTATTCATATATTTATTTCTTTGCTTGTTTGTTTATTTTAATCGAAAAAAAAATCACCCAGTTAATAGTCCTTGCCTTAGTGGTACGGCGGTGGTCATGAATGAATGAGCAAGTGAGTGAATGAATGAAAAGGCATTTACTAAGTTTCTTATGTGCTAAGCACCATGTTAAGTGCTTTGGCATCCAAGTATAAAAGTGAAGAGAAGACAGCCCCTGCCCTCAGAGAGCCTATGTTCTATTTGAAGGATGAAACAATGCATTTGGAGGAATGGTGACTAGGGAGGGGGTATTCTGATTGGGAAATCAGGGGGGATTTGAACTCAGGTCTTAGCCAGTTTAGCTAGAACTAAAGAAGTATATGGCATTTAACTATGGGGGCAGCTAGGTGGAGTCAGGAGGATCTAAGTTCAAATACAGCCTTAGATACTTATGAAATGTGTGACCCTGGGCAAGTCACAACCTCTGTTTGCCTCAGTTTCCTCATCTGTAAAATGTGAATAATAATAGCATCCACTGCCCAAAATTGTTGTGAGGATCAAATAATATAATATTTGCAAGGTACTGAGCACTACATACATGTTAGTTATTATCATTGTTGCTAATATTGTGGTATAGACTTGTATTTATTTACTTTATATTTGTGCTGTACATAGTTTTAAAAACTTTATTTTATTTTTAATTTTTGAAATAAAACAAGCATTTCTATAGTATGGTAGAATAAAAAAGATTGCACATGAAACTACAAGCCTATTATGTACTAGCTGCTATTCCTTTTAAATAAATAATAATTTAAACATATAATAAAGTTACTATGTAACTTTTTTCTTTTATATGCCCTTTGTAGTTAATTTGGGTATTTATAATAGTCAAGATGACTTAGTCACCCTTATTAGAAGCGGGACCTTCTTACTTAATAGAGGGTGTTTAATAAATGTGTGGTGATTAATTGCTGTAGGGTTGATTAATTGCATGTAGAATCTGTGAAGGGGAATAATATTCAACGTGTCTAGGAAGGTAGCTATTATTTAAATGCCAAACTAAGGAGTATGTATTTTACTTTATAAGTAATAATCATTGAAAGCTCCTGAGCAGATGAATCCTGTGATCAAGCTTATGCTATAAGTTTATTTTGGCTGCTGAGTAGAGGCCAGGTTGGAGGTAGAACCTGAGCATCCAAATGCAGTACTGTTAAAAATCCTGGGACTGTGGTAATGGAGACAAGATAATGAATGCAAAACATATTATGAAGTCACAGTTGGGTGTGGTGATACCATGCATGTGGGTTTCATTTTTTCCTGAAACCTTGGCACAGGTTTTTACAATTCAAAGGGCCAGCTCAGATGATGGGTAGGTAATGTCCTACTTTATTGTCTAGGCATCCAAAGGGCAATAACTCACTTTCCCCTTTCCATTTGGGTAACATCTACCTCTATAACATGTGACACATGGTCTGTTGTCTGGGGTGGCTTCTGTTTCCCCTAACTCAAAAGTCTATTCCTCTAGCAGTGGGCCACAGAATCCCCTACAGAGATGGAAATGTGGCCTATCTCATTAAAGCAGATCTAGCTACAAGATGGATGTCTTCTGCTTTGTGAGGCTCCCTGGCATGTGGTCTGCCCGACTTTGCATGTGTTTAATGCTCCATCTTTCAGTGCTTGGCTTTCCTAGAAGAGAATCCCTAATCAGCACGGCCTTGCTCCCAGCAGCCAGCTGGGTATGCTCTCTGGTTCTTATTTCAGCCAATAAAAGCCTGGGATTCTCTCCCGGACAGCTAAACATTTACTCAACGTTTATTACAACGTTCCTTGAACAAAATATCTCTTCTTTCCCTTTGGGGACCTGAGGCTAAAGCCTTGACAGGCTTGAGAGGAAGCAGAGGTGAGATGGGGGCAGGGGACTCAGTTCAAAACACCCAGTAGGCAATGTGGAACTGGAACTCCCTGGACAGTGGGGTCTATGCTGCCTGGCCAAGTGGGCTGAATACATCAGTAGCCCCACTATACAGGTGGCCTTATGGTTTTGGATGGACCAGGGCACACACTGCCCTGGAACAGTGCCATTGTCAGCTGGGCCCCACACTGGGTCATCCTTCCTTCTGTCTCTCCCTTTCTCTTTTTAATTTTAGAATTTTCTGAAAATGTCCATGGGGAAATAAATGTGAGGGAGATTTCAATGGGAGGGGAGGCTGAAGGGAACCTCCCAAAGCCCAGTTTGATCTCCCTCCGAGGCACATTATTATAGACCAACACAACATGGAATCAGGCCTGAGGCTTAGTTGTCCAGCCCTACAGCCAGAAAGTGAAGACTGTAATATAGAAAAACACAGTCTCTCACAAAAATAACAATCGGAACTAAGCCACAGAACTCAAAAATAGCATCTGGTTTTTCTGGTAAAATGTCTTTCTTCCCTGCCAGACCTAGTCCTGGAGACAGGCTCCTGCATTCTTGCTACTGTCCTTCCAAATGGAAAAATGAGGACAAAAGAAGGATGGAGCTGGTGGGGAAGGAGAGGAAGATGCTGTTCTGGGGGATGATAGAGAAAAGAAAGAGGAGCCCTTGAGTTTTATAGAGAATTGTCAAGAAGGACAGCTGGATGGAAGCTGGCCAGCAATATACACAATACTGCATCCAACTGAATGTTGGGTAATTGTAATGCCTAAGCTCAGTTCCAAAGAAAAGATAAGAAAATGCACCTCTCTTCTGACTCAGCAAAGGTGGGGAAACTTTGGCAGACTCAAATGACGTATTGGTTAGTTTTACTGAATTGCCTCCCCTTCCTTCCTTCCTTCCTTCCTTCCTTCCTTCCGTCCTTCCTTCCTTCCTTCCTTCCTTCCTTCCTCCCTTCCTTCTTTCCTTCCTCCCTCCCTTCCTTC
>JAQQSW010022172.1:0-10511 GCA_028646575.1 Pseudocheirus occidentalis
GGGGTCTTACAGTGGGATCAGTGTTCTGGGCTGGGGGGTAAGGACAAAAAGGGGAGAAAATTTGTAACTCAAAACCTTGCGGAAATGAATGATACAACCAAGAAATAAATTAAAATTTACATTAAAAAAAAAACACTACCACATCAAGTTTGTTTCAATCAATATTATGTCTGTTCTATTGTGGACAAAAATTCAGCCTATGATGCTGGTCTTCTTATGGAAGAGAATCCTGGTTGAATTCTCCAGGATATTCTGTGTTCTAGATTTGTTGTCTTCTTATATATATAAGTCTATATATAATCTTGCCACTGGACTTGAATAACTCTGGAAGAGAAAGTGAGGCTGACGACTTTGTGCAATTCTGCCTTACCTAAATCCAATTCATGTGCGAGTCGAGATATTGATGAGATGTAGGCTCTGGGAAGTTTCCCAGAGTATGTACCTCAAAGATTCAAGGAGAGCTCAAAAAAGGGGGGGGAGAGTCCCAGAGCCTACACCTCATCAATATCACCCATAAAGACATTGGTCCTTTTTGAAATCGAAGGATGAACAACAACATATATGATTCTAACCTCCAGATTGCTTGATATTATATGGTAGACAGTCTGTAGTGATGTACTGCACTGTTCCCATGATTTCCTTGCATAGTCTGCATTGATCATCAAATCTGGGCTCTTTTCAATAATAAATGGTGGCAATGACCTGGTTCTGATCAGCCATCATAAACCTTTCTCTTTCCACAAAGAAATCTTCATGACTCAGCTATTTATTCAATGCTTCTTTGTTGACTTACTGCTGGGGGAGATCATGCAGATGTTCATGGGCACATAAAGGGCCCTTTGATTCCCCTCTTGGATCTTAGCTGTTTCATGGGCTCTAGCCAGAAATAAACCAATTTCACTTACATTTGACAAATCCAACAGCTTGAAACTGCTATCATCCTTTACTATTGCTTGGTGAAAATCAACATCTTCTTTTTCCAAAAGTAAATCTGTAGATTTTTAACCTATTTATCATGTGCTCTAAGAATATCTATCAGTCTTCTTCCTACTTTTTAATGAAAGAATGCTAATTTTCTATAACTGCCTTATGGTCATAGGCCATGGGTTTGATGAATATTTTATGGGTTTTGGGTGATTCTTTCCAAATCTACCATAGTCAATTTTACAATTCCAAGAGAGTACATCAAGGCTAGTATTACACAGTAGTTGGTTGTTTTGAAAGTGTTTTTCTCATTCAGGTTTGATTTCAGGATGCCAGTAAGTCTCTTAGCAAATTTAGCCATAGCTTTCTCCTGGCTACCTTTAATACTCAATGTGTTCTGTCTGGAGGAGACCAATGTACTTGTGGGTATTTCCTTCATTTGCTAGTTTAGTGTTGTTTCTAGATGAACAATCACAGGCTGCAGTCCATCTTTCTTGGCATATGATGAGTCTTAACCGTTATTAGATCTAAATGACATCTTCATATTATTGGAATAAGATTACATGAGGTGACATAGCTATTTAATATGTTTTTCAGTGGAGCAGTTAATAAGATGGTTTAGTAAGACTCCCTCTTAAGTTTGGGAGGGTTGGTTAGTTATATTTAAGTGAAATTATAGTAGATTTAAACTAGGCAGAACTCTAATGAACTTAAGCTGTCTCTCTGAAAAATGTCACATTTTAAATCAATTGTTCTTGACATTGTGCTAATAGTGTGTTTTAACTAGGTAACAGTTTTATTATTTTTCTAATGGAATCTGAAGTTCTATGAAAGCAGGTGATGGTGAAATCTGATGCCAATTCCAGTATTAGTAGTGTCTTTTAAAATAAGACTAAGTCAAAGCTATGGAAAATGTAGAAAAAGGGAGAAAGTGAGTTTCGGAAGCTATTTTCTAGAGAAGACTTCAGTTGCTATCTAGCCTATAATCTTATTATCCCCTAACAAATGGTCATCTAACCTTTGCTAGAAGATCTCTGGTGACAGGAAAACTATCACATCCTGAGGCATCCCATTCAACTTTGGAAAAACTAGGAGAGATAGAGAGTTTTTCCTGACCTTAAAATCAGCAACTTCTAAATTTGCAAGCCTAAATTAGCAACTTTAATACATTGCTCCTAGCTTGACTCTCTGTAACCAAAAGGGAAAAATAATGTCCTTCTTCCAAGTTACAGTCTTGTGTCCAAGGAAAATATATTCACACTGTACTCTGATTTCTAGGCACAAGCCTGCCAGAAACAACTTGATTCTGTTTTTCATTTTTCTCTATTCAAGCCATTTCTAACCTAGAGAAAAAGATAGCTAAACTAGTATGGTTTCTATATGCGTGCTAACTCGACTTTCTGTTCCAGGATAATTTAGGTGACATTTTTATAGGAATCTTAAAGAAGAAAAACATCATAAGTTAAAACATAACTTGAGGTTAATATTGTAAAATAATCATCACTTCACTGATTGTGTAAATAAAGCTGTAGAATGACACTTCAGATTAAAGTTAGTGTGGCTTTGATACCTGTGCACTACAACCCAACTGTAACCAGTCATTAATAATTTAGAATGTAATCTCAGGACAATTAAATAAATAGCCACAGTACTATCCATGAAGTAGTAAAGAAGGAAAGTATTTCTGTATTCCAGGACTTTTGGGGGGGGAATGGGGGAGGGAGGGTAAGAATGGGTTTATATGATTTATTATTTTTTATATTGTTATTTATTTTATAAGTCTTGAAAATATTTATTTTTGCATTTTTTTTCAGTGTATCATTGTTTTGCTGCCCTGGAAGTACTGGGATCTAATTGGAAAACCAAAACATTTACTTCTAAAATAAAACAAAGGATGCTGTGGAGGCAAATTTCCTCCTTTGTAGACTCCTAGAGTAAACAAAAGGACCTTTTCCCTGTGGTCAATATCTTAATCCTTTTTCATGAGGGAAATATGCCATAGGGCTAATTGCTTCTGGTAATGGTCAAAGAGGAAATCACCCTAAAATGAGTCAATAGCTTGATCATTTCCCATGTGGAAAAAGGCAAAGATCCAAACAAGACAAGAATTATTCTATACTAGACTAGACTATGAGGTAGCTAGATGATTTGATGGCTAGAGCACTGGGCCTGAAGAGAGGAAGACTTGAGTTCAAATTATATCTCTGACACTTACTGTCTGTGTGATCTTGGGCATGTCACTCAACCACCAGAAAAGGAAATGGTAAACTACTTCAGTGTTTTTTCCAAGAAAACCCCATGGACTGTATGGTCCATTGGGTCGCAAAGAGTTCCACACAACTGTACAACCACAACAAGCTATGCTGTGCTATACAATGATATACAATAATTGAAGTCTTTAATTTGTTTTCATACCCACAAATACTGGAAGATGGCTATCTTATCCCCTCCCAAATCATTTCTTCTCCAAGCTAAAAGTGTCCAGTTTCTTCAGTTTTTTTCAGCATGATCTCAAGGACATTCACTATCCTGAACTCGCCTCTAGACACTCTCTACAGTATCAATGGTCTTTCTAAAATGTACCACATAGTACCCAACACAGTACTCTAGACATCATCAGATAGGGTTAAAGTACAGAAGTGCTATGATGGCCCTGGTCTAGACACTAAGTCTAAGTCTTTTAATGCAGCTTAAGATGGCCTTTGCATTTTTTGATTGGCATATCACCCTGCTGACTCATACTGTGTTTATCGTCCATTAAACCCCCCAGATCTTTTTTTTTTTTTTGGCTGACTTGCTAGTCACATCTTCTTATTTTGTAATTAGGAAGTTGAAGAGTTGAATCCAAATGTATGACTTTACACGTGTAACATCCATATCCAAAGGCAGCTTAGGGCCATTTTCTGAAGAACAGCCCTGTGGTACTGTTTAAGCAATGGAAAATGTGACTCTTCAAAAATAATAATAAATATATATACATATATATTTGTTCTAATTATGTGTAAAAATAACTTTTATTATACTTTTTTAAAATTTCAAGTTCCAAATTTTTTCCTTCACTTACTTCCCTCCCCTTTCCCTCCGAAGTCAAGCAATTTGATATAGATTATACATATGCAGTCATGCAAAACATGTTTCCATATTAGTCATGTTGTAGAAGAAAACACAGACACACACATCCCCAAAGGAAGAAAAATAAAGAAAGTTTTAAAAGTATGCTTCGATCTGCATTCAGACTCTACCAGTCCTTTCACTGGAGGTGGACAGCATTTTTCAGAATAAGTCCTTTGGAATTGTCTTAGATCATTGTATTGCTGAGAATAGTGAAGTTATTCACCGTTGAGCATCATACAATGTTTCTATTATGACCTACATTGTTCTCCTGGTTCTGCTCAATTCACTTTGCACTAGTTCATGTAAGTCCAGGTTTTTCTAAAAGCATCCTGCTTGTCATTCCTTATAGCACAATAACATTCCATCACAACCATACACCACAGTTTATTCAGTCACTCTCTTATTAATGAGGTTCCCTTCAATGTCCAATTCTTTGCCACACCAAAAAAACAGCTACTATAAATATAACAATATTTTATAATTTAATAATAATAATATGTACAATTAATCCCCTTAGGATACAGAGCTAGTAGTGGTCTTTGTCAGTCAAAGGGTCTGCACAGTTTTATAGCCCTTAAGTTCTTAATTGACTCAGATGCCTCTGAGACCTCCATAGAGGGTAAATGTAGAGAAGGCTCTGAGAGGGAGAAAGAGAGGCAGAATCTGAGACAAACGGGTGAAAAGTAAGGCATTAACTTCTGAATAACATATAGAAGATCTCCCCAGAGCCATAAACACGGAGAAAACAGTTTCTCAAAGATGTGCCTTCATTCCCAGCATCTGCAACCCCTGAGATTACTAAGAATGGATTTTCCCAGTGAGATTGTTTCTCCTGCTCTGCTTGAGATTTTATCTCACCCCTGAGTCAAAGAACCCATTTACTCCTACATATTATTTCATTTGGATACCGTTTTTGCATCCAAATCCGTGTTTATTGTTTACTTGAAAAAGTGGGTTTGCTCACTCTATGAGATTTTTTTTTAATGTGTGTACTAAGCATTTGGTGGGAGGCAGATAAGCTGGCAAGAGCAAGCTGTTAACTGCCTGTGGGAGTCATCAGGGAAAAGTGGATATTATTCTGAATACCTAAGAGAGAACATCATACGCCTAAACCACGGATATTTAAGGTGTAGTAGTTAGATAAATAATAGTCCATTAAAAACCCTCTTAGATATCTGAAAGTGAAGGAGTGAGCATCCAGTCAGAGCTCTTCTCTTGTACATCCAAGTCTGAAGTCACTGCTTCCTTTGGGTATGGGGTGGGCCAGATTCCAGATCAGATATCTCTGACACACACAGGAGAGCTGTTTTTTATTAGATGGTCCATGTATATCCGGATATATTATACAATTACCCCTAGTAGATGTTTAAAAGGAAGCATCAGAGTCAGGAATATGTATATTCAAGCCCTGTTTCTGACCCTTTCTATGTGACTCTGAGCAAGTCACTTAATCCTCTAGTGTCTCAGGCAATTCTTCAGCAATGAGTTGAAGAGTAGTTGTTGACTTTCATTGAGAGACAGCATTTTGCACTAGGAATTCCCCATATTGGTTAAATCACAGTCCAATTTAAAAAAAAAATCATCTTAGTAGATTTGACAATGAAAATCTTTTTTGAATCCTGATGCTACCATCCAACAGGCTGTCTTGCTTAACTCTGCCTCATCGGCAAATTTGATGGGTATGCCGTATCTGCCTTTACTGAAATCACTGATAAGAGTATTAAATATCATCAAACCAAGGACACCTCCCTCTCCACTCCATTAGAGATTTTCTTTGAAGTTAGCTTCAAATCATTGATGACTGCTCTTTGTGGCCATGGATTCAACCAATTCTGGATCCAGTGAATTCTGCTACCAATTAGTTCATATTTCTCTATCTTGTTTGCGAGAAGAGCATGCACCACTTTTATCAAATGCTTTACTAAAATGATAACTGTAGCATCCCCCTAATCTACAAGTCTAGTTACCCTCTCACTGAAAGCATATGTAATAATGGGGGAAACCAATATAGCTAGTGGAAGGGGAGAAACCAGTCTTGTAGGGGAAGGGCTGACATGAAGATAGAGGAGAAATTTTCTTGAGGTGATCAGGCAACACGGTGTAATGGCTTGAGAGCTGACCCCAGAGTTGAGAAGATCTGGGTTTGATTCCTGCCTTTAGCATCATACTGGTTATATGAGGGTATATGAGGTGTTCAGGGAGGACTAGCACCTCAGCTGGGAGGGCTTACCAAGCCCTTCTCAGGGTTGTTCGTCCATCTTTGTGCCCACCTGGCACTCCTGTGTCTCCAAGGAGCTGTAGCGTGCACAGAGGCCATACCCCAGTAAAACCATCTGAGCAGATAAGCCAAACTAGGTTGAGGTTAACTGACAGGCTGCAAACCTATTGGTGAGTTAGGGGGTAATCTATACCAAGCATGTGAAGACTTCCCCCAGCAGAATGAGTGAATAAGAACAATTTGTTCCAATAGCCACAAAGGCGGTTGAAGCAGGTGCTATGGAGCCCGTAGAGCTTGATCAAACATCAAAGACACCAAGGTCATCCGTTGCATCCCGGGCCATCACCAGCCTTCCTGAGTTTCTCCTGCCACTGCACTTTGATGACTCTAGAAGACCGAAATCCAATTCACTGCAAGTCAAAATATCACCCACTGACGTCATTGGCCCTCTTTGAAAACTGAAGGATGAACAACAACCAGTTGCATGACCCTAAGCAAGTCACTTAACCTCTCGGTGCTCTAGAACAAAAATATTAAACACACAAGTAAGCTGACAGTATTCCCAAGTAAGGTCTAAACCAGATTAAAATGTAATTAGAAAATACTTAACAAAGTTAATAAAAATACAATAAAATATAAATATTATTACATTTTAAAACTAAGTCAACATGTAACCTACAGGAATTCTTGTCTACAGATTATTGAGTCCATTTCTGTTTGAGTTTGACATGACTAATCTAGACAACTAAAACAAGGACTCTCAACTTTTTCTGTGTCATGCAAACTTTTGGCAATCTGGCAATGCCTATGGACCACTTCTCAGGAAAAAAAAAACTTTTGAATGAATAAAATAATATACATAGGATTATAAAGGAAACCAATTAAATATTATTTTTTCAGATGTATGTTGGGGGGAGGAGGGAGGTAATGAAGGTTAAGTGACTTGCCCAGGGTCACATAGCTAGTAAGTGTCAAGTATCTGAGGATAGATTCAAACTCTGGTCCTTCGGACTCCAGGGACAATGCTCTATCCACTGTAACACCTAGCTGCCTCAGGCAATGTGTTTTTGCAGGACTTATCAACAATTTGAGGGTGAAAGAGAGTTTGCCCATATTGAGACTCTGGCTTCAGAGTGTTTCTTCATACGCTTCTCATATAAATTCAGTCCTTTGCCCTCCTCTCCATCCCCAATGCCATTATGTATTACATCACATACTGTTGCTAAAGGTCCTTGTGCCATCTTGTCTACATTCCAAGCACATACTTTTATAACAACACATGCAAACCAAACACAGAGAGGAATTATCAGCTCATAATCCTGGCATTCACTTGGAACCTTCTATCAAAACACCTTCAGGTTACTACAGCAAATATATAATAATAATATTATTATAGCAGATAATATCGTTATTATAACCACATGTATATAGCGCTATGTTCTGGGCAGTGTGCTAATGCAAATATTAATGCATTTGAGAATCACATAAAATCCTATGGGGTGGGTGTTATTGTTTTATAAATTTTATGGACATATAGATTTATATATCCCCCACAAATAGAGATAAAAGACTTACCCACAGTCATACAGTTAATAAGTAAATAGCAGTTGTTTTCTGTCCTGGGCAGAAGCTCTGAGGGGCTTCCCCTCCCAGACTGAAATTATTGTGATGGTAAACTAGGCCATCTTTTTTCTCACATACAACTTAGCCCATAATCATTGAATGGTCGTTGCCTTAGACAAACTGAGACCTGGGAAAGACCTTACTTTAGGTAGGCCAAGGTCATCCAGGGCATCTGGGGCCATTGTCAGTCTTCTTGACTTTTGTCACTGTTCTTCAATGGCTCTGGAGGAGAGAGTGAGGCTGATGATTTTATGCAGCCACTTAAATCCAATTCATGCACAAGTTACAACCTCACCCTCATTATGCCATTGGTCCTCTTTGGGAATGAAGGACAAACAACAACAGTAAGGGTCTGAGGCTAGATTTTAACCCAGGGCTTCCCGATTCCAAGTCCAGCGCTCTAACTGCTGCACTACCTAGTACATATGGGCTCTTACCTGTGAAACAAGAAAAGAAACGGAGGTTCAAGAATCCAATTGACTTTCCCATAAATATTGAACTAATGAAAGATTCATCCACTTGTCCTCCATCTTTGGAAGACAATGGAAGAATATGGTTTTTCTTTTTAATTGTTACACAGTAATTCTCATTTTTAGTGTAATCCTAAGGTATGGAAGGTTCTACATTCATGAAATAGTCAGCTAACTGAATCTTACCACTTTTTAAAAAATCAGTCTTGATGTTAATTTGAGGCAGAGTATGGTAGTAGAATGATCACTGGACTTGGACTTGGGTTTGATATCTGCCTCTGGTACCTACCATGTAGCCTTGGGCAAGCAAATCACTTAACCCTCTATGTTTCCTTTTCCTCATCCATATAATGGGGATACCAGTAATGCTTACTCACAGGGCTGCTGTCAGGATCAAGTGAGAAAATATGTGTAGCAGGGATGGTGCCAGCTTGAGACAGTAAGAGCTGATTGTTAAATTTTCAGTATGAACATTCAAACTCTTGCCTCAGAAAGAGGCAAACTACAAATTAGGGTTTCATTTACTGTTTTGCTGATTGTCTAGACTTAAGGTGGAGAAAAGTATTAAAAATAGAGATTAAATTTAAGTGTGTCTTAATGACAATTTTCTGGAGAGCTGGTTGTTAATCATTTACTCACACGCCACTGTGGGTAAAACACTTTGCAAATATTAAGCTTATACAAATGTCTGTGTGACCAAGAGTTTCAGGTAAATCTCTAAGACTTGCAAATTATGGATGAATTGTAAACCCATCCAATCCTTAGCATGTGTCTGGTACTTAGTAGGTGTTTAATAAATGTTTATTGACTGGCCAACTAATGGACTAAATTGTCTCATGGAAGGAACTCTCATTGATGGAATCCTCATAATCAGAGTTCTCATATCTATGAAATATTAAGTTTTTGACATATTGATACACAGCATATCCTGAGGAGCTTAGCACAGTTTTAAGCTTTAATAGCTATGAAATGACAGCTATTATAATTATTGATGGAAATTTTGCCAAAGTGTATTATAAATTTCCTTACCTTCTTAAACAGAGAATAGTGAACCTTGATGAAACAACGCATCATTATGATTTATTATATGGTATTTTAAAACCGTAAGAAGCAGTGTGGCATAACAGAGAGATGCAAACAGAAACAGGGGGAAGGAGAGGAAGAGGAAAGAGAGAGACAGAGAGAGAAAGGGGGAAGAAGGGAGAGATAGAGACAGAGAGACAGACAAAGACAGAAAGAGGAAGAGAGAGAGAAAAAGAGAGACAGAGAGAGGAAGGGAGGAGGAATAGAGAAAGACAGAGACAGACAGAGACAGACTCAGACCCAGGCCCAGAGAGAGACAGAGAGGCAGAGAGAAAGAGAGAGAGAGAGAGAGAGAGAGAGAGAGAGAGAGAGAGAGAGAGAGAGAGAGAGAGAGAACCAAAGGTAGTCTTGGAGTCAAGAACTGGGTTCTCCTCTTATACACACTGACAATGTGTAACTCTTGGCAACTCTCTTCTCAGAATCCCAGGTAACTCTCTAAAACAATTAAGTTGCAGAGATACTCTGTATGTGGCCTGCTTTATACATATTTGTTTGTTTATTGTGTCTCCTATTAAAGTGTATTGAGGGAAGGGACTATCTTTTGCTTCTTTTTGTATCCCCAACACTAAGTTCAGTGTCTGGCACACAGTAGATGCTAACTTTGGGGCAGCTAGGTGGCTCGGTGGATGGCGCACAAGTCCTGGAGTCAAGTGGATCTTTCAAATACGACCTCAGACAAACTGTGTGCACCTGGGCAAGTCACTTAATCCCATTGTCTTCCCCCACTCCCCCACCAAAAATAAATACTAACTGATTGATTGAGATGCTGCTAGTCTACATTGGTAGAAGTTCCTCACCTCTGCTGATGAAACCACAGTTCTAGTCCCACCAAAGTACTAAAGCAGTAGATTTATTTTTTTATATTTTCCTTTGCCTACTTACTTCTTCACTCCATCTCCTTACCTGTCCCTTGTGTCTGGAATGCTCTGACTCCCTCGTCTCAGCCTCTTAGTTTCTCTGGTTTCCTTCAAAACTCAACTCAAATCCCACCTTCGTCAGGAGTCCTTTCCTGGTGTTTCCCTCCCCAGCTTACACACACACACACACACACACACACACACACACACACACACACACAC
>JAQQSW010022173.1:0-10510 GCA_028646575.1 Pseudocheirus occidentalis
ATCAACAGTATTCAATTCAGTAAAGAGATAAAGGAGCATAACTGACATCCTTCCCATTCTGTTCCTTCATCCCAAACTCTGCAGTGCTTTTTAGGGAGTTTGCAGAGATTGAAACAAATCCTCATTTTTAGTTCTTTATGTATAGAAATATTGATTTTTAATGATTACAATGTCTATAATATAAAGTAGAAAATTAAAAAAAAATAAAGAATAGGTTTTGTAGATTTTTGAGGAGTGGTAGATCCAGAAAAGGAAGGAAAGGTGGTTGGAGCTTACTTTTTCTTATGTCTGGGTCTGCCCTTAATTTCCTCTCCACCAGTAATGAATAAGTCCTGAGAAACAAAGGTCCTATGCTGCCAAACCAATGAACAACAATCAAAGAAGGTAGTCAAAGAGCTAGACCAGAGATTTCAGTTAATGAAAGAGTAAGGAAAAGCAGGCAGAGGATAAATCAGTCCTTCAGGTCCCCTTTGAGGAGTACTGTGAATAGAAAAATAAATATTAAATAAAAAGGTCCTGAGTAGAAATACAGATGTCTGATGCTTATTAGCTCTTGGTAGAAGCCGTGCATGAGTTCTATCTGGGAAATCATGTGTTTTGAGATGACTGAGAGTTAAAATAAGCTGCTAGAGCATAGTCTGTCCATTAGGTTTTATTTGGTTTTTTGCTTTTTAGTATTTGAATTATTCTCCTTGTTTCTATGGTCATGTGCTTTTTAAATTATTTGCATAGATATTATAGACATACACATGTATGTATTAGAATATTGCATTAAATAAATCCATTGATATGTGGTTGAATCCTTTATGGTATCCATGTTCACATAAGTATTTTTCATTGAAATGTAAGATGAAGAGAAGACTTTATTTATTTCCTATTAAGTAGGGATAGAAGCCAAGAGTCTAGAACAGACGTGTCAATCCATGCCACTGCCCCTCAACTAAAGAAATACATAAGATAGTGAAATTAGGGGAGAGAATTCATCAGCTCTCAGAGAACCATGGAGAACATGGAAAACATTTTTTTTTCTTTTCTGAATGTCCCTAGTGCTGGACAAAGCAAAAATCCATCAGGTTACCATAAGCTTGCTAAACCCTGATCTTCACTGTTAAATAGGATAAGTTAGCTGTGACAGTTAGCCACTGTGGACTAAATATAAACTACATGACTGTACTACAATGTTGTAGTTTAATCACCATGACCATTATGTTTTACTCAAAGTCTGTTACTTAGCAACATTGAATTCTCGATATCAGACAATATTAAGTTGCTCTGTTCTTCCTCATTCATACCAAACGATCAATGTTGAATTCATACTAAGCAACTGGATTCAAATTTTAATAACGTCTTCTATTAGATAGGTTATATTAAACATAGAACACAGAAGAGATATATATTATCTTAAAGAAATGCTTAGTTTTATCCATTGTTGCTATATATCTTATACTAGATAAAAGATGTTATGTTGCTTGTTTCTTATTCTTCTACTTAGAAAAGTTTCAGCATGATGATTTATATTCTTGAAGAAAAATGATGCTATTACATAGCCCTGTTCTTTCTAATCTGATTTTTGTCCATAAGATAAAGTGTATTTGCTATTTCAATAATAGTACTAATAACTCAAATATTTGTGACACTAATGAGTTGCTGTTATTGTCCATTTAATTAGGATTACCAACAACAACAAAAAGTAAGTACAAGAGAAACTATGTGATTGAATTATCCTCACAAGTTGCCACTGACTTGACTTGGTCACCTACTTATTCACAAATATTTGAATTTTGACTCTGTGCTAAGCACCATAGAGTTATATACTCTACCCAAAGTGTCAAATCTTATTACACTAGTTTAAATAACATCTGTCTACATATACAGATGTATTCATACACATACATACACACAATGCCCATACAGTACAAATACATGTCTATATATGTGTGTATACACACATGTGTGTATACACACATATGTGTGTGTGTGTGTGCTAATGCTGTGTATATCTATATCTAATCAATCGGCTATGGTGGCACAATAGATAGTACACTAGGCCTGGAGTCAGGAAGGCCTGAATTCAAATTTGGTCTTCCACACTTACTAGCTATATGAACCTGGGCAAGTCATCTAAACCTGTTTGCCTCAGTTTCCTCATTGGTAAAATGGTCTAGAGAAGGAAGTGTCAAACCACTCCATATCTTTGCCAAGGAAAGTCAAAATAGGGTCATGAAGAATTGGACACAATTTAAACAACTGAACAACAACAAAACCCTGATTTTATTTTACTTTTTTTTTAATTTTCTTATGGGATGAGCTGACCGGTAAATATTTTTATGAGTCTTTCCAATGGCATACTTATCTTTATATCCATGTTCCAATATTTTCTAATGAAATAAAATGATCATAAACACTAATCATATTGCTTTCAATGTATCTGTATATCTACACATATAGATATATACAATGCACATGCATACCAGTACTTTTTTATATCCATTAATCCATATTACATAAAATACAATATACAATACAAACATTGTCCTTTGTGCTCAAAGAGGACCAAAATGATATCACTATGTTGGGGACAAAGTAAAGTGTTTCTAACTGTGACGAATCACTAAAATATGAATTTAGAAAGCTCTACCACAGATTGGGCATAAATAATCCATATGAGCATTTGAAGTGGAGATGTCTCTAAATGAACCCATTCCATACTTCTTTAGAGTCTTTGCAGCCATAAATATAAATGTATACATATATGTATATACATATATGTGTGTATATATGTATACACACACATACACATATACACTTAAATGTGTATAAAATCCTGTGTATATGCATATTACATATTGGACATCATATAGGCTTGCACATCATATATTCATGCATCAAATATGCATATAAACATGTTTCGTATTTAAATGTATATATATCTATCTATATCAAGATATCTATATCTATCTATCTATCTACACACACATATTTCTTTCCACAAAAGTAGATTGGAACGAAACCATCCTTCTCATTCTGTGCTGTTTTTACCTATGTATTTCCACAAATTCTGTATAACGATCATAGAATTATTAGTATCATAGTTATTTACTCTACCCAAAGTGTCAAATTTTATTACACTAGTTTAAATAACATAAGTCTACATACATGTATGTATGTATATACAGATATACATAAATGTATGCATACCAATACATACACACCAGCACAAGTACTATTTGTAGAATAGCATTTTAATACTTGCACTTTATAATTGAGATTGAACTTCCTCCATTATTAGTAATAAGTACATAGATACTACATATTATGCATGTGCATATATACATGTTCTCCATATATCTATGTGCATTTTATGCAGTGTATGTGTATTTATTATGGATATACAGGTAGATAAATAGATAGATAGATAGATAGATAGATAGATAGATAGATAGTACATGTGTATGTGTAAATATGCAGTATATGTATATCACACAGTTTTTAATACTTGTGGAATATAAATTTAACATTTGACTCTTTAATTTTTAAAAGAAATGGTATATAGTATAGATCATACACACTTGTGTCATCTACATGGACATAAATGTATCAATATATGCGTAATATGTAATAATACTAATATTTTGTGTATATTTGAGTGCTGTTATATGTAAGGCATATATCTATATAAACATGCATATAATATGCTATGTATACACAACAATATAATGTGTCGTATAAACACATATGATGTTGATCTTATATGCATACTTAATATTTAAATATGCACTTAAACATATTACATATATTTTATTGTTTGGCTGTTTCACTCACGTCTGACTCTCTTTGACCCAGTTTTGAGTTTTCTTGGCAAAGATGTTGGAGTGGTTTGATGGTTCCTTTTCCAGCTCATTTTACAGATGATGAAACTAAAGCAAACAGGATTAACTGACTTGCCCAGGGTCACATAGCTAATATGTGCCTGAGGCTGGATTTGAACACATGAAAGTGAATCTTTCTTATTCTAAGCAGAGTGCTCCAACCAGTGGGCCACATAGCTGCCCTACTCGCCCCCCCCATTTATATATTACATTCAGACATGTGCATATACATAAACATGCAGATTTACATGTGAATATGCATATATTTACGTGATATATCATATATACCTACATATGTGTATATATACACACAAACACCTAACATATAACGATGTCTTTTTTTCCATTATAAATTATATCTATCTAAAATTTTGTTACCAAAAAAATGAAGGCAGTCCAATGTTAATTAGGCCCAGTGTTGAATTCATATTCCACAGATGGTAAAATAACAAAAGGAAGACATTTTGTGTTGTGTACAATATTTATGTAAGATTTCTTGAGCTATAGAGATAAGAATATCACTGAATGAGAAGGCATGGATAAATTTCAATCTGCATTTTGGAGGAAAGAGTTTTTGAGGTTATAGATACATTAAAACATCAAAGGTTATTTGATTATATTAATCATATATGTTCTCACACAATACTGTGTTGGAAAGATCACTCACTATTCCCATAACATTTTGCATAGTACATTTTCTGTGAACCTCATCTTTGATCTGTAAAAGGAGTACATTTAATTAGATAATTTTTTTTTTGCTTTTTGGAGGGCAGTTGGGGTTAAGTGGCTTGCCCAAAGTCACACGGCTTGTTTTTGTGTCAAATATCTGAGGACAGATTTGAACTCTGGTCCTCCTGACTCCAGGGCCAGTGCTCTATTCACTGCACCACCTAGCCACCCCTTAATTAGATAATTTCTAAGGACATGTCCAACTCTAAAATCTTACAATGTTACTTTGTTTATACTCTCATTATAAATTTGAATTTTATAATTGTCTTTTTTACCTTCTTATGTCTGATTATCCTGTGTAAATTTTAAGCACTTACAGAACAAGGATAATATTTTTTTTCTGTTTCATTTTTATTATCCCTTTCAGCTAACATAGTGATTTGTGCCTAGTAACTTAATAAATGTTGAGGGAATGGATGAATAAATGACTGGTTTTCCAACATAAACTACATGTTGAATAGGATAACGACTCTTACCCTTCTTGGATATACATACTATGGCACCTAGCTCAGTAGGTGCTCATTTAATATATGTTGATTGACTATTACAAGAAGGATGCATGAGAGTCAAATTTATTGATATAAAAATTCCAAGATTAGCATCTATGCCTCAAATTTTATTATTATTGTTGTTAAATTTACTGAAAATTTAACTGTCACTTATTTTCTGTCATTTCCTTATCTCTGGGAATGACAATAATAATTGATGTATTACCCTACATATTTAGTCCATCATCCTTCTTTCTGGTTATGAGTAGTATTCTTTGGTATCAGTTTTCTGGAATAATGTTTGGTTGTAGAGTTTTTAAGTATCCCCTCATCAAATATACTTAACAAACATTACTACTTTCTGGCTACCAAAGACTGTAATTGGAATACTCAAAAGGTGCCTTAATAAAACTTTATATATTAAATCTTTTCCTACCTCAGATTTCCAAACATGACACACTTTTTCTTCCATGACACTCTTAAAATGTCTTCTAAAGAAGTCATTTCAAACATAAGACTTTCAAGAGAAATGGAAACTCATGGTGAAGTCAGGAAAACCCAAGTAAAAATGCTACAAGAAATACTTACTGGTTGTATTATTCTGGGCAATTCACTGAATCTCTCACAGTCTCAATTTCCTTACTTATAAAATGGGAATAATAATAATAGCAACTAACTCAGATGGTTGTTGTGGGAATTGAATAAGATACCATAATTGATGCACTTTGCAAAACTCAAAATCTTACATAAATGCTATCCATTTTGTCATATGTATCTCTTGGCACTCCTTATTGCATATAGGTACTACCTATTCCTTCTAAGTTTAAAAAAGCTCTAGTCCCTGTCTGCTTAGTTTAGTGGAAGTCTATTATACAACATCTCTGACAACCAGTACCTGAAGGAGATAATCTTTTAGGCTACCGAAATGTTTTAATTATGAGCAGATCAAATACTGAGGGCTCTGAGATTTTGTGCCATAATTCAGAGTAAAACTAATCATGGTTGATTCCAGATTTCTAGATCCTTAGAACTGTCTGATTTGGGAAAGCTGGACCTGAAAGGCACATGAGAGTACAACAATTTCATTTGGTAGGTTCATTCACATTCATAACAACAAAGTTATCTGCCTAAGATCACTTTACAAATTAATAGCAGAGTATGGCCAGTACTTTCCTTTCCATATCTAAACAGATGGAAGCAATGACAATGAATTAATGTCTCATCTATCTTTCACAATGAACAATAATCTGATTTTTAAAATACACTGTCTTTTCTTACTACTTATTTTCAAAGCTGGATTATTTTTCTTTTCAAAACTAACACTGATAAGGTTTTAAAGAGTGTGAGTACTGAAAGATTATACTGAGTAACATTTTACCTGGATGACACATTTTTGTTTTATGCTCTCTTTTTCATTTCATTTTATTTTTCAATAACATTCATTTATTTTCTCTCTCACATATTATCACAATAGAGAAGAAAAGAAAGAGAAAATCTTTGTAATGAAGAAAGAGAACAGAATGTGGAGATTTCTACAATAACATTGTAATAATATGTAACTTTGAAAGGCTTAATATCTCTGATAAAAATCAATAACCAACCAAGCTTCCATAGAACTGATAGCGATCTCTATTATCCATTCACTTCCCATGAAGGAGGTGTGGGTTCAAGATGCAGAACTAGGTATACATAGATAAACATGTATAATGTGAGATTTTTTTCTTGCCTATGAATATTTGCTAGATAATACACTTTGGATTCCAGCTATGATTTTGTTTTTCTTTTGGGAATGGGCAGCCTGGAGAGTAGATCTGTGATTTCATTTATGAAGGAAACTCCTGATGAAGAAATGTCCTCCACCAATGCAAATGTATACATTGTCTTCAAACTATACATTCAGATCTGCTTAGGGCTGCCTAGAAGTTAAATGACTAGTTGATTAATATAGTAAAATATATATTATTCTCTATATAAAATATAACATAATGTATTAATTAATGTATATTAATATTAAATTTATTACTATTTGTAAATAATAATAATTATATAGTAAAAGACAATGTAAAAAGCAAGTCTTCCTGGATAAAAACAAACATCTATTCATTTTAATATCATTGCCACTTGTATAGTATCTTATAGATTAACTAGGCAATGTAATTTGAAAATGCAACTTCTAGGGAGGTGAATGTAGATTGTGATTATCTGTGTAGCATTTTAAGAAAGGAAGAAAGTTATTTTTAAAGTGTCCTTTCAGGTAATATCTCACTATTTTTACTTAATCACCAGTATAAAATGGATTGAACTCTTAGTATGGTCATGAGATCTGAGTTAATTTTATAATTGAATTGTACAAGGAATCCCATTATATACTGCATTTTATACAATATTAGATGTATATATGTCAAAATAACTTTTCACAAAAATACCTTGAAATAATTTCTCACAGTAAGTTAATTCATTTCAATAAAATATATGAAATGAAATTTTATATGGCTCAGCTATGTGCTTAGAAACTATGTTCATTTTTTCCTAAGAGGAGAGTTGTTGATTTTTTCTTAGTTTACTTTTCTAGACACTGTTTGGATTTTATTAGGAAAAAGTAGGCCTTGTTTGCAATTAATTATATTTGCATTTTTTCAAAGAAAATAAAATAGTTATATCCCTTAAGTTATTTTTCTAAACACCAAAACATACGATAGTTGAAATTTCTACATATACTACCAAAGTAAACTACTAAGTATCTTTTGTTTGTTTACTAGTATGAATTCAATATTGGATCTTCAGTAATTCAATATATGTTGTGAATGTAACATGGCAAGATATGATGACTTGTTGGAATATAGGATGAATGACAGTGATAAATTGAAGATAACATTGAAGTTTTGAACCTAGGTGGCTGTGATGTTAGTGCCAATAGAGAGCAAGTTTTATAGGTCCTACCAATATATTAATGGTTTAAATATGGTTCTGGAAAATGTCCCAACTTTGCCTTGATACTGCCATATACTTTAAGTATGTAAAAACTCATCAAGGTATTAGATTATTCTTAAGAGTAACTAAGGTATTGAAGATGACACCTAGGTTATGAGCCTGGATGACTGGAAGGATAGTCATGTCTTCACCAGTAATAAGAACTTTAGCAAGTGAGGAGGGTTCTTAGTGGAAGATGAGCTCAGTTTAACATATTGAGCTTAAGAGGTCCACAAGAGATCCAGTTTGAGGTTTCCAATAAGTAAATGGAAATTAGAGACTGGAAATCAACAGAGAGATTTAAAGTTGTATAAATAGATCTGAAAATCATTAAGATAGATATTTAATTTAATTAATTTACTTAATTAACAGAGCTAATTGAATCCATGAGAGTTTATATGATCACGAAAAGAAATATTAAGAGAAGAGAAGAGGAGAGAAAAGAAGCAGAGAGAAGAGGAGAAGAGAAGAGAGGACAGGACAGGACAGGAGACAAGGGGAGGCGAGCAGAGGAGAGAGGCTGAGAAGGGAGGGGAAGGGAAAAGAAGGAGGAGGATAAAAGATGGACAAGGTCCTCATGACAGTCTTAGGAGACATCCCTGATTAGCGTGTGTGACCTAAGTAAAGGAAAAGAGAATGAAAAGGAGTGTTATAAGGACAGTCAAAAGATAAAAGTATCAGAAAACTTAGAGAAAAGAAAAAATGCCATAAAATTTGAAAAGTATTCCATGTATATTATCTTACATAACCTATTTTTTGTAAGGAACTACTAATATGCCTTATATAATTGTATATAGATGTTCATAATGATGTATTCACTTTAAATTGGGCATTTTAGTTTCATTTTTTATTTTTGATAAAGCAACAATAATTTATTGATTTTATTTCTCTTAATTTAGTTTTGTTTATCCTTTATGTACTTTTTTTGGCCTTCAGTTGTGTCTGTTTCTTCTTTCATCTTAATTGTTTCTTTTTTATATTTTATATTTTATTTTATAACTCAGTTTTCTGATTCCAAGTTCAGTGATATTTCTCCTTTATTACACATCTTCCTTTAAGGTCCCTTTCAGCTCTAAATCAATGTTGTCACATCTTTTCTCTCTTTCTGCAGTATAAAAACTTTGTTACAAATTCAAAAAATGAAGTGTAGGCCAGACTTAATAGAACATATTTGAGCAATTGCTGGCTCATCGTTGTGAAAAATCACCATTGATAACTGTGTAGATTATATTATTTTCTTCTTATTCTTCCAAAGTAGTCTAATAACACAGTGTGGAATTCCCTACCCTTTCAGTCATTTTTAAAATAGTATCAATCAAATATATTTCAAAAGATTTGCTAAAAAGGTATTTATCATTATCAATTCATTTTGATACAAAAAGAAATTTGGGAAAGTTCTAATTTTAATACCTCTATCAATTGGGAGCTTCACCTATCTAGCAGTCAGTGAAGGAATACAAGAGAACAAATGAAATGGCAGATGTCATTATATGACTTGAATTCACTTAAATCCATCTGTGAATTTTTACTCAGAACTGAAGCACAAAACTATTAACACATATAATGGTATTTGGATGTATTTGAGTACACAGTGTGTGAAAATAAAGAGGCTAAGCATTTAAGCCATTTGCATTTAATGAAATGGCATCTGGATTTTGGAAAACACTTTTATTTCTTATTTGCCAATGTATGTTCTTCCAGTTTCCCTATTATATGACTTTATGATATAATTAAACCACAGCAAGAAAAGTATTACATCCAAAAGCTTAGAGGATATTTTTCTGGGAAAGAGGGCCTTACTATTGTATGATAGTGGGTGCTTAGTTTGTATGCATACAAGCCAATTAGAGGGATGTGGTGATAGTCCACTGGTTACCAGAGACTTTGCAAAATGATGCTTTTTGACATTGCCCTGAACCACTCAAGACATTTCTAAATTTAATGAAACTTCAGCAGTATTTGAAGTCAATTCTAACTAATTTTCTTCAAGTAGTTTTGATAAGTTTTTACTTTGATTAAAAACAAATACTGAAATGTGTTGTCCTTGGCATGGAAATGCTGCTACCAGTTCACTATTAGTTAGACATGCAATCCCCCTCTTCTTCCCACCCCCCCAATGTAATTATTGGTTTGGATTGATGTTGTAGGCATGATTCGAAAGCCAGCAATTCTTAGTTCATATTCCATTTTGGCACAAAATGAGGCACTTGCAAGGTACTAAACACTTAACATTGAAGAAATTTTACTTTACCCTAGCAGCAAAGAAACACAACAAGAATATAATGTCATTTAGCATCTCTGGATGCAGCACCCTTACCTCCATCTAGAAATGCTATCAGTCAGTCATCAGGATTAGCCACTCTTGGGATTTCAACTACCCACTAAGTGTGAGAGGCACAGATCCCAGCTTTTTATTGTTCCTAGGCCAGGAAGCTATGTCAGAGAAGGGCCAAT
>JAQQSW010022174.1:0-10510 GCA_028646575.1 Pseudocheirus occidentalis
AAAAAAAGTATTATTGCATGTAATTAGGGGAGAATAAAATATTGTTCTAAATGAAAAAGCATTAATAAGACTTCTTTATTAATAGAACACAATATGAAAAATTAAGCCAACAGGATAGAAAAATTCCTGTAGAACTAATTTACTTACATGATTTTGTCTGTATAGTCTCAGACCTCCTTATTTCAAATCCAGCAATATCTTTTCCCTGCTTCTTTCTGTCTATTCCTCAGCATTTGTTATTCTATTAATGTGAAAGTTTTACCTAACTGTGAGAGCAATGTACCTGTAGACAGAAGTCTTCTCTTCGATGCTTTAGTGACTGATTTTAACCTTGAATGTTTTTTTATGAAACATTTCAGAGCCTCCTTCCTTTCTTGCATATTTGATGATAAAGTGCCAATTCCATGAAATAGTGACAGGAAAATGTAAAGGATAAATAAGCAAAGCAAAGTATGGCATCATCTAAAAGCACTCTATATTTTCAATGATTGCTAGCTATCTAATTTGATTCTATGCTTCTGATATTCTAGACCTGGTGTCCAGGTTTATGTGGGATGCTAAAAGTTTAGTGTTATGCCAACACAACTACATATTCTGCTTAATGCAAAATGCTAACTAAGGTGACATATTGGATGTAGGTACAATGTGTATCCAATCTGTTCTTATAAAATGATTATTTCATGTACTTCTGTTTTTAGTCAGAGTTGGTCCATTCTGAAAATCACTCTATAAAGGAAAATATTTTTTGTCAAGGTTTTCCTTAAAAAGAAAATAAAAAATAAATAAAATCCTGCCTTGAGAACAAAGTGCACCATCAACCTTCTCTCATATTCTAAATCTAGAATTTTCTTTTTACAATCAGAGACCTCTGCTTGAGAGCAGAGCTCCATCCTTGGCTTATGACACTGTAGTAGGAAGTTAAGTTCCTTCCATTATCCCCTTCCCTAAAGCACACATCCAGAGCAACTCTCTGAAAATGCCATTCTTGGAGTTCTTAAAGATGGGGAACAGAATTAAGATGATGAAAAAATCAATGAAATACATATATACATGATGTTGCATGGAGGGCTGGGTGGGCATATACCATTAGCAAGCATTACTATACCAGTAGAGACTAGTTAATTAGATCAACCAGAAATCCACAGCAAAGAGCATATTTTTAATCAATAACAAACCTTAATATGTCCATACTATGTGGCAAGAACTGGGATAGGTACTGGAGATATAAAGACAGAATTAAAATAGCTATTGTGCTCAAGGAGCTTATCTGGGAAATGCATAGGCAGAAATACACAAAAATATACACAAAATCCATTTGTGATCACTTTATGCTGGACAGGCACTGGATACCTCTAGGTCAGTGGTTCTCAACTTTCCTAATGTTGCAACCCTTTAATACTTGTATGTGGGGCATATCTGCATGTGGGCAGACCTGCCTGGAGACAGAGGAGCAGTGTCTCAGTTCCTAAGGCCACTGGAAATACGTGTTTTCCAATGGTCCTAGGCAACCCCTGTAAAAGGGCAGTTCAACTCCCAAAGGGGTTGCAACCCACAGGTTGAGAACCGCTGCTCTAGGTGATCCAGAGAGGCCTCATGTAAGAAGGGGCAACTGAACTGAACTTTGATTTTTGAGCTAGGGAAATCAAAGGGTTAAGTCGTATACTGAATTTGGGGATTCTTCTAAGACTCCATCCTGGACATCTTAATGCTCTACTTGAGAGCCCCAGAGAGTAAAATGAAACATCATTTTGCTAGAAATAAGGATCAAAAAAAGGTCCAAGTTTTCATCAATTGCCCAAGGAACATATGGAAGAAACTAAGGTAAGGGCCTTTCACATATGGGAAGGTTATGTATGTCGGTGGGGGGGATGACAGATGACTGAAGAAAAATGTCCCTGACTTTACCATTTTGCAAAGGACAGGCCTTACCAAGCTTTGTAAGCTGTGAATTCCTAGAAAGGTCTTCTTAATGTGCTGTAACCAAAGTTTATTAGTCCTGGAAAGAACAAAGGTTTAAAAGCATTGTATGGTAGGTGGAAGGTGAAGATATTTGTATTATTTGAGCAAATCATTTATAATGTGCTACCACTGTTATTACAGTGATTTACACCAGGAATTAATATTGACTCTTTGTCTTTCAGATCAGTTGACTCAATTCAAAGTGTTTTATTGCAGGATGAGGAAAAGATGCTTGAGACATTTTTTATATATAAATGCTCTAATACATACTAAAAGTTGAGTGCTTTCTGTCTTGTAGATTTTGAATTCCATTTCTTTTCTTTTGCTGGGGGCAAGAAGAATTTGAAAAATGCATTAACATGAACATTGGTTTATTGGGCTGGAATGGTAAATATTGGAGTAGTGAAAAGTGTGCGGTCAGGAAGACACAAATACATGTTGTCTCTAATGAATATTGTCTGTGAGACTCTGGGCAAGTCACTTAAACTCTCACTAGCCTATGTATATTAGGAGCACAATGTATCAGGGTTCTTCCCTCATCCCCCCACCCCCCAAACACGACACATAGACACCTACCCCATGTTCCTCTTTGCTGTCACAACTGAGTAGAGCTCTTTTTTTTTAAAGAAAATACCATGATTGGATAAAATCCAAGAAAGTAGTAAATAAAGGATAAACTTCTATTCTGGACTACAGTGAAGCAACAAGATAACAGTTTCCAAAAAAATAACCCTGAATGTTATATTGTAGGAAATATTACAAGTAACAAAACAACATTGAATCAATCTACAATGTGAGCTGGGAATTGAAGTCCAGGATCAGGAAAGGGTAGATTTATTAAATTGTTATTTTTACCTGCCTTTGGAGTAGACGTTGCTGAGCTACAAAGAGAACAAAGCTCTATTTTCTAGTACACCATGGGGAGGGTTTAAATATAGTTATTTGTAGATAACTAGAAGTAGTAAGAAAAAGATTCAATACTGAAAAACAGTCAGAGGGTTGACTTTAAATAACAATTCTCTATATGTCCTAGAGAGAGAGCAACTAGTATAGTTTAACTTACCTTACAATCACTTGAGCTGGAAGAGATACCTCCTGGAACATTAATCCGTCTCTACAGTGAAATAGTGTTCAATTTTCAGACAATAGATGACGACGCAAAGTGTCTTGGTGGCACTTTAAGGTTTGCAAAAAATTTTACAAATATTTCATTTTACCCTTAAAATTACCCTTTCTGGATGGAGGTGATATTATTTTCCTTACTTAATAGAGGAGGAAATTGAAGCAAACAAAGTTTAAGTGACATGCCCAGGGTCACATAGCTAATAAGAGTTTGGGACTGGATTTGAATTCATGATTTCCTGACTTCAGGTCTAGTGCTGTATCCAATGTACCACCTCAACCTAAATAACATAACAGTGTATATAAAAGTAGCTTATACATTCATTGTTTTCTTGTGTAGCATAGTGTTACTTCATTATTTCATTTTAAGATTTTTGAAGACATTGAAAATATCTATAACACTGGTGCTAATTCCAGGACTCTCTCGATCGATGAATCTTTGAAAAATCACAGGAAAACCAAGTTCTAATGAAGCTAAAAATATCAGCGTTTCTGTGGAACAAAGTTGTTTCTGTTATTATTATTGCCCAGACCTATGATACTATCTTTGTAAGGAAATGATTCTTAATATCTTTGTATGTATGGTATGGATAGCTTCTCCCAATGGTTCCAAAAATTCATAAACGAGGAAAATACCCAATTTCAGTTAGAGATTAGTGAAAATAAAAAAGGAATTATTTTCTCTCCCAAGATAAGTGTCACCCACACAAAGCTCTACAAGCTCCAGTTTAAGAGCCCCCTTTTTAGGGGACCTTCTGAAATGGAAATGTCCTCCATTGATTCAGTTCAATGATTTGTCTGTAATTTATTCACTTAGAGAGTTGTCATAGGGACAGAGTGGTTAAGCAGCTTGCCCATGGAATCATAGCCAAGTCATGCCCAAAGATGTATAGTATGTTTGTGGGGTTTTTTGTGTCTTTGATTACTTTTTTGGGGAGTAAGGCTAAAGTCTATTGTGAAAGTCCTCTCACAAAAATAGTGAGAGGCTTCACAGTGAGGGTAATATTTTCCAAGTGAGCAAATCCATCCAACTCAGAGATAATGCCTTCAAATTTTGATGGCCCCAGATTACTTTGAATCTCCCTAATTCTGGCTCACAAGTTAGTACTATATATAAAAACAATGGGATGAAGAAGGACTGTGTAGTAAGCCACCCATTTATAGAATGAGTTCATTGTTAATGAGGAAGGAAGAGCAAAAGAAATATGCTAAGTCAATGATTTTTTCAAAAAGTGGGTGATGGAAAATGGCATTTATTGTTTGATGATAAAGGTGATTCAGTGAGATCTCTATAGAAAAGCAATAAATACCTCTTTTAGAAGGCCCAGGTTATAATGTATGTGGACATAGAGACTGCCCTGGGTTTTCAGAGTCTCATAACACCTGAGTAAGCCTGTTGACATGTCTCCTATCCTTACATTCTCTTTCTAAACATCTGTTTGCACGGATGTATCACAATTGCAGTGACGGAAGTGTTTCTGTGAGTTATAGGGAAGAATCCCATATGAGGAGCAAAGAAGAGTCAGAAGGGACAGTTTCAAATCTTCACTTTGCTGATACAACAATGGACAGAAAGAAAAATTTTTGTCAGGAAGAACCTTATCCTAAAGACTCCAAACTTCTTTAAAAGCTATTGAGGCTATTCAAACTGGTTCTGGTCTAGAGGGAAAAGGCAAGGTTTTATGTTAAAAGCCCCCATAACTCAGTTTTAATAAGCAAAACAAGAAACAGACTTTCCTACTGTATATTTCTAAAAGTTCCTGCTGCTGACCGAAATTCAGCTCTGATGGGCCTCAGGGTGGATTTCACAGGAAGGAGAGAACCGATGAGTTCTAATTATGCCTAATTCCATGCTCATCAACTAATTCACAGTCTTGCTATGTGACATTCTGCAAGGCCCTTCCATTTCCTTGGCAGCTCCTTCAGCTACAAACTGTGGTTGCCCTACCTCACAAGGGTGCTATCAAATATCACTAATTAAAAAAGATTGCTAACCACAAGGGTGACTATTCCATTTAAAGGATAGCAGGTAATTGATAAAATTAGCAAGAAACTATGACAACCTCATTTGGAAGTAGAATTTTTTAAAAGCAGAAAGCAAACAATATTTTAACCATCCTATGTTCCTCAGTCATGCCCATTCTTCCAGTAACAAAGGCGATACACCATAATTACTCTTTTACTGATACGCATTATTATAAGTAGGCAGAAGGGGGAAAAGGCACTAATTCACATACTTTACATTGATGTATGAGACAACCACAAATAAATATAGCTAAGTCCAGTCTAAAGCTGCTTGTGGGCAAAAGGTGGAAGGTGAGGTTGAAGGATAAATTAGGTCTGGAAATGACCAACTGGACCAAAACCTCCCCAGAAACTGATATGGGAATAGGTTCGCTGACAGAGCAGGACAGTTATTGATGGATTCCTATTGGATTCAGGGTCCTTCTAAACAACTTAGAGAAGAATGCAGAGTAGCTTGTTGGATGGTGATATTCTTATTCATAAGAGTTTGGGGGGTACGCTGGAGGTGACAGTGACAAGTTCTAGGTTCCATCTAGTTAAGAAACTCTGTTGGCAGAATGCTTACATATGTTATATGTATATGCTTATATGGATATGTATTATATATGTATAAGCATTGATATACATATACGTAAATGTGTGTGCATTCATACATGTCTACATGTATGTGTTGTGTATTTCTATATACATATGTGTATACATATATTATACATATATACTCTTAGGTGCTAAAGTCAAACTAAAAAAAGAATGGCAAGTTATCCATAAGAGTGCTCATAATCATATTTACAATCAGCATGTTTTGCTATAAATAATCACATAAATACAAGTTGCATTAGCATGTTGTCAGCAGCCTCTACCAACAGGAAATGCAAGGCTTATCTTGTCATGTCTTTTTCAAGCCACTGAAGGAAGTCCTGTCTTTGACAGGCTTACAGATACAGAAGTGATCATTTCAACCAATTTATTTAAGAAAAGATCCTTCACTGTGTCATGCATTGGTTGAGACAGGCAACAGTATAAGAGATGACAAGAAATTCATTGGTTAAAACAAATGAGTGAGTCTAAAAGATAATGGGGAACTCAGGTGACCTCAGAAGCATATCCTACTCCCTTAAACAGAGGATTAAATGTCCTTGGAGTTTTATTGGAGCTTTTAAGCTTTGTAAATTGGGCCTGGAAGTGCTAGGTGACTATTTTATTATTACTTTGGTACTGCATATATTACTTTTGATTATTTTGAGGTAAGTTCATGATTGTAAATAATCTCAGCAGTAATGTTGCATATGGTAATGCTACTACTTAGGAGATGATGTTTGGAGCTGTCATACCTGAATTATTCACGCTCCTATGGTCAAACTGGAGATGAGACATTTCAAATTCTAGTTGATGCTCATGTAACAGAAATACAATGCATAACATGGCTTTGAAAGTCTTTTGAATTTAGAAATTCCTTTTAGAATTTATGATGTACTCATATTGCCTTTGGGAACCCACCATGAGAGAGAACCATGATAGGGATTTTAATACTCAGAGAAATAAGAAGAGAAATAAACTTTTTTGATGTCTTAAAAAAGTTACTTGCCAAACAATTTTAATTAGCATTTTGATACTGATAATTGGCATGAGAGATAGAAAACTGGTACAAGAGTCAGGAAAACCTTGATTCATGACCTAGAGCAAGCCACTTAATGACACAATGGCCCAGGCAGCTTTCTAAGGGTACAAAAGGAAGAGCAGTTGCTGAACTGTATAGTTAGATGGAGTTTACTCACTGAGAGACCCCCTAAATCAATGAAATCATAGGTAGAGTTAATAAAGAAATGTAAAATTGGCTCTTCACATATTTGAAGAGCTGTAATTTTAGGCCACCATTATCTTATTGAATAAAATGTATTTTAACAAAATGACCTGATCCTGCTGCTATCATTCCTACACTAGCTATCTTATTTCTTTCACTTAAGGAACCACTTTTCTCTTTCTAAAGAGAATTGGATGGGATGGGAACAATAACATTACCATGCAATATTACATCTGGATTAAATGTAGCCATATTCTCTTTTCAAGTCAATCTGTTCACTGACCCATTAACAGCTCATGCTTATTATTAGCCCTTTGTCTTCTGGTATGGTTTCCCCTTCCCTTGCCTCTTATTTCCACTTAGCCAGATTATACTTACCTTTTGAGTTCTTCCTGATCCTTCCTTAGGCTTTTTAGATCTACCAAACTTTCTTTGGAATTCCATTTGGGTTCAGTCACACCACAATTTAACATTTGCTTTTAGGCTAGCTAGTCACAGTCCATATTATGTCATGTTTAAATATGTCTGTGTCTCCAACAAGCCTGAGAGCCCGTTGAGAATAGAGATTTAGTCTTAGTATTCTTTTCTCTTCCTCATAGAGCTTTAGTTAGCATGTAGAAGATTCTCAATATTTACCCCTTAATTATCTAGAACCATACCGCTAATCACCAAGAAAAGTATACTTATAGGAATAAACATTGCCTAAAAGGTCTTTCTTTGACCAGATTTATGATTGCATCTGGATGGAGAATTATTGATATGGAAACTTCTTTCATGGATGTAGACAAGTCAGCTGTCAATAACATCACATTAAAGAGATTTACGGGAGTACTGGGGAGAGGTTAAGTGATGTGTCATGATCATATAGCCTTATAATTCAGTGGCAGAACTTGAACCAAGTTATTCCAAATTCCAATATTGGCAGCCTTCTACACACTATGCTGCATTGCTTTACCCCATAAGACATAAGAATCCACTTTAAAAAAGGAAAGAAAGAAAGAAAGAAAGAAAGAAAGGAAGGAAGGAAGGAAGGAAGGAAGGAAGGAAGGAAGGAAGGAAGGAAGAAAGAAATAAAAAGAAAGAAAGAAAGAAAGAAAATAAAAGAAGGCTTTGTTTCACCAGAAAGTCCAAAAACTATAAATGAGTCTTTGCTGAGAGTCTGAGCATCTAATCACAAATCTGCAATGCAACTATAACAGGACTCTGGTGTTGAAAATCTGGTCAATTGATACTCACCACCATTCTATTTGATAAGATGTTTTATAGAAGAAAGCAATAACTGGAAGGGTAAGTCTTGAATCAAAAGTCTACCCAATTCAGCCTTTGATGAGGTTGAACACATACATAATCACACATTTAATTTTAGAGTGAAACTTTTAGAAACACACAATCTGTTAATTCTCTCACTTGACTTCATGACATGGAAACAGAGCTCAATTGAAATGGGACAAAGCATTCCTCAAGCATATCAATCAGTATTTTAAATACCTCAATATCTTTTCAGGGATAAATCTATTTGATAAAACAATGCCCCATATATCCATTTGTATTTGTAGAATGGCTAAAATTGAACCTGGAATTAAATTGACAGAAGAGTTTTCTAATGAAGTGACATATTTTGTAGTAAGACTGTGCTGTGTACAAGATATTATTCAAGCCAGTGGAGATTGACAGATGATAAATGATATAATCCCAATCCAGTCTGATAAGAATTTATTAAACGGGGCGGCTAGGTGCAGCAGTGAATAGAGCACCGGCCCTGGAGTCAGGAGTACCTGAGTTCAAATCCGGCCTCAGACACTTAACATACACAAAAAAAAAAAACTAGCCGTGTGACCTCGGGCAAGTCACTTAACCCCAACTGCCCTCCAAAAAGCAAAAAAAAAAAAAAAAGAATTTATTAAACATCTGCTATATGAAATGTACTCTGTGAAGAAATGAGATTTCAAAGACAAAATGAAATACATAGGTGTGTGTATGTGTGTGTATACAAATTTCTGCCCTCAAGTAAATTACTTCTCTCTATATGTTTTCACCTGCCCCCAACCCCATGCCTGCCTTTCATTTCTTTGGAGTACAGACATATCAGTGGTACAATTTAGTGCCTGGGGGTAGAATCTCCATGACTTTTAAGATTGCTGTCTTCACAGTCACAGACATCAAATTTTCAAATACTTTGTGATGTCATTCAGTTGAGTCTGGTGTCATGAAAACATCAATGGCAACAACTAAGTAAGCTTTTACTACCACCCCATTTATCTTGGCTTTCAATTCTCTATTAGCTTTTTTAGTCCATCCTTCCAGTTCAAAGATTGTAATTCTTGTCAGAGAAAAAAGAACCAAAATAAATATTGAATAGTTCTGACTGTTTTTGTCCCATCCACCCAAGACAGAGATAGGTTCCTTTCTTCTATCATTCCCTTTCTCCTATTAACTAGTGTGTGTGTGTGTGTGTGTGTGTGTGTGTGTGTACACACACACATAATTATTTTTAATTATCCTTAGCTTTCCTTAACTGCCTCGGTTCCTTCTGAGTGCTTAAATTCTCCACGTTATTCTCTTAGGACTGTCCTACCATTTCATATTATCTGAATTTGATTCTATCTCCTGTGATAGTTTTTGTTATCCAAGCTAATTAATTCAACCTTGTCACCCCCACAGCATCATTATATACAGAATTCCATAGCCCGAAAATTGACACCCTGTTCCTCAGACTGAGAGTTCAGAATATGTAGACTACCTGGGAGAAATAAAAATTATGCTTTTATTGTAGATGAAATGTTACATCACTTGGCCTGGCAATACTTATTATATCGATCTTTTTGAGGCTGTGTATGCTCACACACCCACGCAGAAATATGCATTTTCTAAATTAATTTTGGTGAAAACCAAATTCAAGTAATATGACTAAGTAAAATAGGAAAAATGTTAATTTTAAGTTATTTTTTTCTTTTTAGATTTTCAGGAGACAGCAATGGAAAATATTTCATATTCATAAATGTGGGTTCTTTTAAGTTTGACAAGGCTAAAGATTTTTCAAACTCCTTTATAAGCCATGCCCGCGCACGCGCGCGCGCGCGCGCACACACACACACACACACACACACACACACACACACACACACACTTTATGCCTAGCCATTCGTTTACTTCCTTTGTCCAAAAGAAAATCTCATGAGACTGAGAGAAATCACCAAAGACTTGATAGCTGGCAAGGCTTTGTGACAACCCTAGCTTACTTGCCTCTGTTTGATAAAGCATAAACCTGTATCTGGTACTATCTCTTCAGGGTTCTCCAGCTATAAAACAAACAGAAATGTTCACTCCACATAATAGCTCTACAGAAAAATAAATAAAATTAAATTATATCTGGATCAGGAATATAAACACAGGAATATAAACATTATGAATTTAAAACCCTGCCCTCTGCCCTGAAGTTAAAGTCAAACTAAAAATAAAGGGGGAAGATAGCTGTTTGTTTTCACAATGCATGATGAGGGGCAAACAGAAATTCATCCATGACAAATAGCCACTTAGTGACAAGGGTGCAATCCTATTATTCAGGAAAAAAAGAGCACATGTGGAGTAAAATCATTTGAAACT
>JAQQSW010022175.1:0-10510 GCA_028646575.1 Pseudocheirus occidentalis
TGTGAAACTCTGCTTCCAAGGGGGGAAGCTCTGTTCCAAATAGCTGGGGTTTTCCCAACTGCCAGAGCTATTAGGGGGATGTTGCAAGTCCCCCCAGCTTTGGCTTGCTGAAAGTGCACCCCAGGACCACCACCCAACACCATGATCTGGATCCAGGCCGCTCAATGCAAGAGCACTTGGCCCTGATCAATTGATACAGCCCCCCTGCAGAGTCCGCAGGCCAGGGGCTGTGAAGCAGCCTGGTGGGTGCAGCTGCCGGTTCCAGTAGTTCCCTTCCCCCACTGCTTCCTTGCCCCGGGGTCATATTGGCTGAACTGCTTTACCACCCCCAAATTAATTTTAAAAATTTCACTTTCACTAACTGTCTCTGAGGATTTTAAGTTCCCCTTAGACAGGTGCTTTAGATTTTCTTTGAAGTAGACTCTTTGGGAGACTCAGCTCCTCCAGGCCAGCCTGGGGCCTGGCGTGGCCACAGCTGCCGTTTTGGGCTGGCCCGGTCTCTCTGCTCCAGTGTGGTGTGATTTGCCCCTCTCCCATCCCTGTTCCTTGTGCCTTGGCAGATGTGGAAGTGCTGGAGTCTGTAGATCTCTACTGCAGACTGACTGCGGTGCCCCCTCGGCTCAGCTCAGCCGTGCTCCTTCCCCTGCCCTGGGCCTTGGCCACGGTTCTAGCCTCCGTTCGCAGTTGCCATGATGAGCCCCTGCTGCCAAGCTGCCTTCAGCAAGAGATGTGTTCTCTGTATTTTTGTGTGAGTCTGAGAGTCCTAGACTTTATCTGGGCTCATAAATTTCTGGGTGTTTAGGGCAGCGGTGTTGGAGCTGCAGGACCTTGCTGCTTCTACACCTCCATCTTGGCTCCGCCCCCCTCTATGTAAATTATTGATGTTGGGATAAGCAGGCTTTAGAAAATAGCATTTAAGAATCAACCACATGAACTGAGATGGAAGAAAGGAAGCAGTAGCTTTTCCACAGTCCTCCAACAAATCTGTTGCTAAAGGCTAAAAAGTGAATTTGAACTGATTAAAGAGTGACAGAATCCATTGCAAGATTAAGCATGGCAGATTCCCGGATCAGGAAAGTGGTTACTCAGGTCTGGGTAAAGAGAACACGGAGCACATGGGAGCTGCACCAGTGTGGAACTGATAGCAGAGTATGGCAGATTGAGAAGAATCCCCAGCCAGCCAGCAGACTCACCCAGCCAAAAGGGTTTGCAGCCATCTTACCACAGGAGAGAGGATCATCAATCAGGGTAGGAAAAAACTTGGGGCCCACAGAAAGGTCATCTGCATTTCCTGGGGCAACCTGGATTTTAAAAATTATACACCCATACTTCCAGAAGCCAATAAGTTTAGTTGCTCTGATCTCCCCTACCCCATCCAGAGTAAAACTTGAATGAGTGGAAAAAGCCTCAGGCTTGGACCTGGCTGAGGAAAGGGAAAAGAAGACAATACAGAGTCTAAGCCCAGGAGGGTGGAGTCAGCAAGCCCTAACAAGAAAAGCCCAGGTGGGCTTTAGCATCACCTGGCCATTTAGCAAACTGCAGCTCTGCTCTGCCTCTGGCCTTCAGCTTTAGTCTGCTCTGAGCCTGCCTGAACTGTAGCACAGAGACACAGAAGCAGAAAACTGAAGGAGCCAGACCACCCCAACCCCAAAGGTGACTCTGTATGCCTCAGGATAACTCAGGGGAACCAGTGAGAGTCTTGGTCTTGACCTCAGGCTACACACTCAGTGGCTACAGCTAACAAACCCCTACCTCCCAGCCTGAGGAGCTCAATACTTTGGCACCACAGAAGTGGATATCCACTCTAAAAATCCAGGACAAAGGCACTCACAGTGGGGAAGAAGGAAACTGCAAAGGGTAGGACCATCAAATCTTTTTATAGTGAGCAAGAACAAACAAATTCAGAAGGCAACACGGACTCTGTACTCACACTGGCGACCACAGAAGGAAATGTGAATCAGTCTCAAGCCCAAAGAGCCTTCTTGGAGGATCTCAAAAGAGATTTTAAAAACAAAATTAGAGAGGTAGGAGATAAATTTAAATCTACATTGACAAAATTGGAAAAAAAAATCTCATTGAAGAAAACAAATCTTTAAAAAGTAAAATTGGAGAGCTAAGACAGGAGGTCCAAAATCTAACCAGAAAAAATATCTCCCTAAAAATGAAAAATGAACATATGGAAAAGGAACTCCAAAAATAATTGAAGAAAGGAATTCACTAAAAATTAGAATCAGACAAATTGAAGCTAAGGACTTTATGATGCAACAAGAGTCAGTCAAACAAAACATAAAGATTGAAAAACTAGAAGAAAGTGCAAAATATCTCACTCAAAAAACAACTGACCTGGAAAACAGATCAAGAAGAGATAACCTAAGAATTATCTGCCTACCAGAAAGGTATGATGAAAAAAATCAGCCAGGACAGCATCCTCTAAGAGATTGTCAAAGAAAACTGTCCTGAGGTCCTAGAATCAGAAGGAGAATTGGTTATTGAAAGAATTCATCGATCTCCTCTTGAAAGAAATCCCAAATTGAAAACTCCAAGAAATATAGTAGCCAAACTCCAGAGCTATGAAGTCAAGGAGAAAATACTGAGTGCAGCCAAAGAGAAACAATTAAAATATTGTGGAACTACAGTCAGGATTACACGGGATTTGGGAGCTGCTACATTAAAATATCAAAGGGAATGGAATGTGATATTTCTTAAAGTAAAAGAACTAAGACTGCAACAAAGGATCAACTACCCGGCAAGACTGAACATATTCTTTCAGACAAGGAGATGGTCATTTAATGAAATAAAGGACTTCCAGACTTTCCTTATGAAAAAGCCTGAGCTCAATGGAAAATTCAATCTCCACTTACAAGATCCAAGAAAGACATAAATATGTAAACAAGGAAAACATACACTCACACATACACATACACACACAGATGCTCATACATACACATAATTTGGGACTCAAAAAGAGCAAACTGCTAACAGTCCTATAGGAGAAGCAGATACCTGTCAATACTGAAATTTGTATAAGTATTGTGACACTTAAAAGGGATGTACACAGAAAGAGGGTGAGGGTATAATTGGACGAATCTGAAGGTTTAAAAAAATCCTATTAAGGGGAAGAAAGGGATTGTAATGGAAGAAAAACGAAAGGTGGAGGCAGAAGATGGTAAACTATGCCATAAGAAGAGGCATAAAAACATACTAAAGTGGAGGGGAGGGAAGGAAGTATATGAGCATCATATGATCATTACTCTCATTGGTTCTGATTTAAAGGGTCATCAATACAAAAGGCTAAGTTTAGATTCTAACATGAAAAGACACAAAAATTCATAACAATAGAGGGAAAAGCAGGAGGGAGAGGAGCAATGTATGACATTTACTAGCATTGGTTTGGGTGCAAGGAGGGAATAACATACTCTGTTAAGAATAAAAATTTGATGTGCCCTACAGGCAGTAGGAGGGATAAGGGGGAGGGCTGTAAGAAGGGGAGGGTCTTCATTAGAGAGGGAAAGAGTAGCAAGGGGAAAGGGTTGGTAAAGGGTGGGGAACACAGGGAGGGAATACTGAGGGAGGTTGTGGTCAAAAGGAAAATTCTTAAGGATGGTAAGTTAAAAGGAAGACATAAACAGGGGAGGGATTAAGATGGAGGGAAAGTCACCAATAGTAATCATAACTGTGAATGAGTGGGAAGAACTCTTGCATAAAACAGAGGTGGATAACAGAATGGATTAAAAACCACAATCCTACAATGTGCTGTCTACAAGAAACACATTTGAAACACGGGGATACACACAAGGTAAAGGTAGAAGGATGGAGTAGAATGTATTACGCCTCAGCTAAAGTAAAAAAAAGCAGGAGTAGCATACCATATCTCAGACAAAGCAAAAGCTAAAATATATCTAATTAAAAGGGATAAGGAATGAAACTACATCCTGCTAAAAGGCACCATTGAGAATAAAGGAATATCATTATTTAACACATATGCACCAAGCGGTGTAGCATCCAAATTCCTAGAGGAAAAGTCAAGGGAATTAGAGGAGGAAATAGATGGCAAAACGATACTAGTGGGGGACCTTAATTTTCCCCTCTCTGAACCTGATTAATCAAACCTCAAAATAAACAAGAAAGAAGTTAAGGAGGCAAATAGAATTTTAGGGAGGCTAGATCTGACAGATCTCTGAAGAAAACTGAATGGGGATAAAAAGGAATAAACCTTCTTCTCAGCAGTACATGACACATACACAAAAATAGACCATGTACCAGGGCATAAAAAACTCCCAATTCAGGTCAGAAAGGCAGAAATATTAAACGCATCACTCTCAGAGCATGATGCAATAAAATTATATGCAATAAAGACCCATGGAAAGGTAGGTAAAAAAACTAATTGGAAACTAAGTAATTTAATCCTGAAGAAGGAGTGGGTTAAACAAGAAATTATAGAAACAATCAGTAATTTTATTCAGGACAATGACAATAATCAGACATCATACCAAAACTTGTGGGATTCAGCAAAGGCAGTACTTAGTGGAAGTTTTATATCCCTGAATGCATACATGAAAAAATTAGAGAAAATGGAGGTCAATGAATTGGGCATGCAATTGAAAAAGCTAGAAAAAGAACAAATTGAAAATCCTCAATTAAAAACTAAATTAGAAATAATGAAAACCAAATGAGAGATTAATAAAATTGAAAGTAAGAAAACTATTGAACTTGTAAATAAAATTAAGAGTTGTTTTTATGAAAGAACCAGTAAGATTGATAGACCCTTTGTCAATATGATAAAAAAATGAAAACCAAATTCTGAGTCTCAAAAATGAAAAGGATGAATGTACCTCCAATGAAGATGAAATGAAAACAATAATTAGGAATTATTTTGTCCAACTGTATGCACATAACTTTGACGATCTTAGTGAAATGGATGAATATCTACAAAAATATAAGTTACCCAAGACTAACTGAAGAGGAAGTAAATTACTTAAACAACCTTTTCTCAGAAAAAGTAATTGAACAAGCTATCAGAAAACTCCCTAGGAAAAAATCCCCAGGGCCAGATGGATTTATTAGTGAATGCTATCAAACATTTAAAGATCAATTGATTCCAACACTCTACAAACTACTTGGTAAAACTGATGTGGAAGGAGTCCTCCCAAATTCTTTTTATGACACTAATATGGAACTGATTCCTAAATCAGAGAGAGACAAAAAGGACAAAGAAAATTTTAGACCAATTTACTTCATGAACATAGATGCAAAAATTTTAAACAAAATATTAGCCAAAAGACTACAGCAACTTATAACTAGAATAATATATTTTGACCATGTTGGATTTATTCCAGGAATGCAAGGATGGTTCAATATTAGGAAAACCTTCAGTATCATTGATAATATCAACAATAAAACTAGCAGAAACCATACGATTTTTTCAATAGATGCAGAAAAAGCCTTTGACAAAGTAAAACATACATTCCCATTAAAAACACTTGAAAGTATAGGAATAAATGGAGTTTTCCTTAGAATAATAGGTAGCATCTGATTAAAGCCATTCACAAGTATTATATGCAATGGGGATAAACTAGAAGCATTTCCAATAAGATCAAGGGTGAAACAAGGATGTCCACTATCACCCCTCTTAATCAGTCTGGCACTAGAAATGTTAGCAGTAGCAATTATAGAAGAAAAAGATATCAAAAGAATGAAATTAGGCCAGGAAGGGACTAAGCTATCACTCTTTGCTGGTAACATGATGATATACTTGGAGAATCCTAGAGAATCAAGTAAAAAACTTCTTGAGACCATAAATAAATTTAGCAAAGTTGCATGATACAAAATAAACCCACATAAATCCTGAGTATTCCTATATATTTCCAATGAAGTTCAACAGCAAGAGATAATAAGAGAAAACACATTTAAAGTTATTGTAGACATTATAAAATATTTGAGAATCTACCTGCCAAAACAAACCCAGTATCTTTATGAACACAACTACAAAACACTTTTCACACAAATAACATCATATCATTCTAATTGGAAAAACATCAATTGGTCATGGCTGGGTAGTGCTAATATAGTAAAAACAACAATTTTACCTAAATTAAATTACATATTTAATGCCATACCAATCATCTACCAAAAATTACTTCATAGAATTAGAAAAATAGTGACAAAATGCATTTGGAAGAACAAAAAGTCTAGAATATCAAGGCAATTAATGAAAAGAAATGTTAGGGAAGGTGACCTAGCCCTACCAGATTTTAATCTCTATTATGAAGCAACAGTCCTCAAAACTTCTTGATACTGGCTAAGGTATAGAGTAGTGGATCAATAGAATAGATTGGGTACAAAAGATGCAGTAGTCAATGACTATAGTAATATACTGCTTGATAAGCCCAATGACCCCAGTTTCTGGGTTAAGAATTCACTATTTGACAAAAAATTCTGGGAAAATTGGAATATAGTATGGCAGAAACTGGGCCTAGACCATCATCTAATGCGATACATCAAAGTCAAGTCTAAATGGGTGCACGATCTAGGTATAAAGGCTGGTACTGTAAATAATCTGGGGAAGCAAGGAATAGTTTACTGTCAGATTTATGGAGAAGGGAAGATTTTATGACAAAAGAAGAGTTGGAGAGCATTATAAAATGCAAAATGGATAATGTTGATTACATTAAATTGAAAACTTTCCATTCAAACAAAGCCAATGTAACTAAGATTAGGAGGAAAGTGGGAAATTGGGAAAGAACATTTACAACCAGTGTCTCTGATAAAGGCCTTATTTCTAAAATATACAGGGAATTAAATAAAATTTATAAAAATACCAGTCATTCCCCAATTGATAAATGGTCAAAGGATATGAACAGGCAATTTTCAGAGGCAGAAATTAAAAATACCTTTAAGCGTATGGAAAACTGCTCTAAATCGCTATTGATTTGAGAAATGCAAATCAAAACAAATTTAAGGTACCACATCTCACCAGTCAGATTGGCTAAGATGACAAAACAGGAAAATGATAAGTGCTGGAGAGGATGTGGAAAAATTGGAACTCTGATAATTGTCGGTGGTGCTTTGAACTGATACAACCATTTTGGAGGGCAATCTGGAACTATGCCCAAAGGGCTATAAATAATTGCATGCCTTTTGACTCAGTAATACCACTTTTGGTGTTGTATCCCATAGAGATCATAGAAGTGGGAAAAGGACCCATATATGCACAAAACTATTTATTGCAGCTCTCATTGTTGTGGCAAAAACCTGGAAACTTAGTGGATGCCCATCAATTGAGGAATGGCTCAACAAGTTATTGTATATGAATGTAATGGAATACTATTGTGCTATAAGAAATTGGAAGGGAATGGATATCATAATTACCTGGAGAGGCTTATACGAATTGATCAGTTCACTTCACTAACAATGCATTAGTGTTCCAATTTTCCCATATCTTCTCAAGCATTTTTAATTTTCCTGTTTTGTCATGTTAAACAATCTGATAGGTGTGAGGTGGTACCTCAGAATTATTTTGATTTGCATTTCTCTAATCAGTAGTAATTTAGAGCATTTTTCTTACGACCATAGACAGCTTTAATTTCATCTGAAACCTGCCTGTTCATATCTTTTGACCATGTATCTTATAAATGTTACCCAGTTGCCTAAATATTTTGGAAATGAGGCCTTTATCATAGACAGTGCCTGTAAAAATGGCTTCCAGCCTTCTGCTTACCTTTTAATCTTGGTTGCATTGGCTTTGTGAAAAACCTTTTTAATTTGATGTAATCAAAATTTCATATTTTGCATTTGATAATGTTCTCTATCTCTTATTTGGTTATAAATTCTTCTCTTATCCATATATCTAACAGGTAAACTATTTTTTATATCCTAATTAGTTTATAGTGTCACCCTTTATGTCTAAAACATTTGCCCATTTTGACTTCATCTTGATATACAGTGTAAGGTCTATGCTTAATTTCTGTCATATTATTTTCCAGTTTTCCAGCAGTTGTTGTCAAATAGTGAATTCTTATCCCAGAAATTATAGTCTTTGTGTTTAGGAAAGAGGAGATTACTATAGAAATTACTAAGGGAGATTACTATAGTATATCACAGAGGAGATTACTATAAGAAACTGACTGTTGTGTCTTGCATACCTAACCTATCACACTGATTAACCACTCTATTAAAGAATTGATAAATAGTCAGAGGATATGAACTGGCAATTTTCAGAGGCAGAATTAAAAGATATCTTTTAACATATGGAAAAATGCTCTAAATCACTATTGATTCGGGAAATGCAAATCAAAACAACTTTGAGGTATCATATCTCACCAGTCAGATTGGCTAAGATGACAAAACAGGAAAATGATAAGTGCTAGAGAGAATGTGGAAAAATTGGAACTCTAACATATTTTTGGTGGAGCTGAATTGATATAACCATTCTGGAGAGCAATCTGGTACCATGCCCAAAGGGCTATAAATAATTGCATATTTTTTGACCCAGTAATACCACTTTTGGAGTTGTATCCAAAGTGATCATAGAAGTGAGAAAAGGACCCATTTGTGAAAAAATATTTATTGCAGCCCTCTTTGTGGTGGCAAAAACCTGGAAATTTGGGGGATGCCCCTCAATTGGGGAATGGCTGAACAAGTTATGGTATATGAATGTAATGGAATACTATTGTGGTACAAGAAATGGGAAGGAGATGTACTGCATAATTACCTGCAGAGGCTTATAGAAATTGATGCTAAGTGAGAAAAGGAGAACCCGGATAAATTTGTACACAGTCAGAGATACGTCATATGTGTGATGACCAACTTTGATAAACTGGACTCTTCTCAGCAACACACAGTCAAGAGACAGCTCTACCAGTCTCAGAATGGAAAGAGATACCTATACTCAGAGAAGGATCTAGAAAGACCAGATTTTAAATGGAGACTGAAGCAACACATGCTGTTGTTCTTTTCCATGTTTGTTTTTGTTTCTTTTCTTCTTTTTTTTCCCCATTGTTCATTCCATTGGTTACATTGCTTCTATACAACCAGATTATTGTTCAATGTGAAAGTGTTTGCAGATCCTCTACATGATTGTATGCCACCATGGGGGGGGGGAGGAAGGGCAGGGAGAAAATCTGAAACTCAAGTGATTCTGGAACTGAATCTTGTAAACTAAAATTAAATAAACAAGTCAATAAATTAAAAAAAATCAACCACATTTTTACCATCTCACAACTGAGTGAAAGATATAAAATTTTTGACAGGTCAATATACTTATTTGTTTATTAGGGAAAAATTCCACCTTTTGAGCTTATGGGGATGGGAACATATTTTCTATGTGGAACACCGAAGAAACAAAAGAGTAAAGTATGTCATCAAAGAATTGTCTGACAGGAAGAGAACATAGACTGTTCTGGTGAGAATAGAGGTTGATAAGTATATGACCAAAATGTTCCACTCATATCCATGATATGTTGGAGAAAAACTGAATGAAGTGTATGTTGGGTATGCCACTTTTGGCTAGTGTTTGGAGAGGATATGGATGAGAAATGCTCAGCATACATAGGCATGGAAAGCTTGTGTCTTGTCTCTCTCAAACTGATGAGATTGCAGATGTATTTGAATATATTCTTTCAGTATTCTGAAAGGGAAAAAGGCTAGCAGAGGCAATGTCAACTTGGATGGGTGTCAAGTAATCTGTAAAATTTTTGCATTTGTTTGTGGAGGACAGAAGGAAGGCTCTATAGGAAAGAGGCACCTGCAAACATCCAGCTATGTGTATGTGGGCAAGAGAGAGAGGTTGGAGATAGATGATCTCAAAAGCAAAGATACTGCTTTGTAACTTTTCATTTAGTGTGGACAGTATTTGGTTTAGGGTATTACCTGTCAGCTATTCTTAAGGCCATGAAATGTAAAACAAACAAACAAACAAAAAACAAAAAACAAATTCTCTTTAAGGGACAAAGTAGTTTGCAAACAGAGCATCTGAAGGGAAATCACTATCAAGCAGCCCATTCCATTAAATTTCATATATTTGTGTAAGTTACGTGGGATGTGTTGGCATAGTGTGTCCAAATTTTGTTGAACTCTCCAGTAACATAGTAGTTCTTCCTTTTTAGTAATTGACTCTTTATTTTCAGTCAGTTTCAGGTACTGGATTTGAAATGAAGATTAATTCTCCATAAACGTTAAAGGTTGTGAATTTTTATGGAGAAAACTAACTTTTTAAAATAAAATTGTTAAATGTATTTGGAAAGACACTTTCCACAGTCTAGAAAAGTTGTGTGATGACTTCATTTCATTATTATTTAGTTGTTTAGATTATTTGTATTTGTTTTTATTTCAAATGCTTCCTCAGACACTTATTTAGCTTTGTAACCTGGGAAAGTCATTTAGTTCCTATAAACTTCAGTTTTTCTCATCTGTCAAATGGGAATAATAATGGCACCTTTCTCACATAATTGTTGTAAAGATCAAATGAGACATTATGGATAATGTGCTTTTCAAACCCTAAAGCATTATGCTA
>JAQQSW010022176.1:0-10510 GCA_028646575.1 Pseudocheirus occidentalis
AGAGGAGTCGGTGATACCTAGGTTATAAGCATGGGTAACTGGGAGGATGGGGGTGCCCTTGGCAGTAACAGGAGAGTTAAGAAGAGGGGAGAAATTTGGGGGTAAGGATAATGAGTCCAGGTTGAGTTTAAGAGGCCTTACAGGACATGTAGAAATTTGGGAGAGGCGGTAAGCAGAGAGGTTAAGGCTGATAAGTAGAATTGAGAACCATCAGTGTAGAGATGATAATTGAATCCATGGGAACTGATAAGATCACCAAGTGAAGTTGCTTAGAAGGAGAAGAGGCCCTAGGACCAAACCCTGTGAGACACTCACAGTTAATGGCATGACCTGGATGACAAGCCAGCAAAAGAGACCGAGGAGCAGTTGGGTCAGATAGATAGGAGGACAACCAGGAAAACTGTTGTTTCAAAAATCTAGAGAGAAGAGAATCTCAGGGGGAAAAGAGTGATCAACAGTGTCAAAGACTACAGAGAGGTCTAGAGGAATGAGGACTGAGAAATCGCCTTTAGATTTGTCAGTTAAGAGATTGTTTGGGGGCGGCCAGGTGACGCAATGGATAGACCATCAGGCATGGAATCGAATCCAGCCTCAGACGCTAGCTGTGTGACCCTGAGCAAGTTACTTAATATTGTTTGCCTCAATTTCCTCATCTGTAAAATGAGCTGGAGAAATAAATGGCCAACCACTCCAGTATCTTTGCCAGGAAAACCCTGGAACCCTGAATGGGGTCATGAAGAGTCAGACACAAATGAAATAACTGAATCGGTAAATTTGGAAGAACAATTTTAATTCTCATCATTTGATGAGTTTGGAAGGCAGACTGTAGAGAGTAAGAAGAAAATGAGAGGAAAGATATAAAGACACCTTTTGTAGATGACTTTCTTAATGCTTTTTACCACAAAAGAGAGCAGAGATATAGGCTGATGGTGAAATGTTAGCTAAAGGGAATGGATGGATCAAGGGGCAGTTTTGTTAAGGATAGGGGAGACAGTTGGGGAAGGCATTATTATTAAGGCAATAGGCAAGCAGTCAGTAGACAGGGACAGATTAGAGATAAATGAGAAAGCAGGGAGGATAGAAGAGACAAGCTGTTGGAAAAGGCAGGGTGGAACGTAGTCACTTGTACGTGTGGAAGGGTTTGCCTTGGCAAATAGGGGCTAGCCCTTGATGTGAGTCAGGAGTGGAAGAGGAGATAGTAGCTATCAGAAGGAACCTGAGTGGTATGAGATAGTGAAGAGGGGAGAAGAGGGAGCTCTCAACAAATAGCTTTAGTTTTTTCACTGAAATATGAGGCAAAGTTCTCAGCTAAAAGGATCAGGGGAGAGGGAGCCATTTGAAGTTTGGAGAGAGATGAAAAGATTTGGAAGAGCCACTGTGGAGAGTTGCACAGTGAATCTGTTAAGGATTCCCTTGCTGCAGTGAGGACCCCGTTGAGATTATGTAACATAAATTTGTTGTGGATCCAGTCAGCAGAGTTTCAGAATTTTCTCTAGCTTCATTTAGCCGTACATGAGTAGGGGCAAAGGTAGCAGATGGGTAAGGAGACTAGGATAGTGTAGAGTCAAACTGGTTCACCATTGGATTGAGATGGGGAATAGAAGAGCATGGACCTAGTACAAGGGGGATGGCCAGGAAAAGAACTGAGGGGTATAGAGTTTGAAGTCCTAAGGCAGAGAGGGAGATGGAATGACAACCGATTATGTGCAGATAAAGGGATTCCAGCCCTTGGTAAAGAGACACATCTGAGTTTTTGCTTCAGCTCTACCATTTATCTATGATTATGAACAAGTCACTTAGCTTGTTTCCTCATCTAGAAGATAAAATTGGGGGATTGGAACTAAATGATCTTTGACACCCCAGTTCTAAAATTCTACAAATTGTTGATTCTATAGGGGAGATGATGTTATGGGGGAGGATTTTTTTCCCCTGTTACTTCCAGTAACTAAATCTCCCTGGAGAGGCTCCAAGGTAGGTTGTTATTATATCAAGTTCCATGCTGGAGTGGGTAATGACATAGCAACTCTTCATTTTGTTATTTGTAATAGGATTTGCCTTTTATCTGGCTGGATTTTTTTAACCAGAAGTTTCAACTAGCAGTCAGGATCTTCAATTTGTATAATTTAAGGAAAGGGATCAAACTGTGTTGTACTTGATCATTCTCATCTTTTAAACAAAGGTCCTCACACTAAAATGCTTTTTAAAATTCTTAGTTGAAAGAACTTAGGAAGTAGAGATAATAATGGTAAGTTCTGCACGATACGTAGGCAGTTATGATATATGCTGCAATCCTTTTCTCATTTTCATACTTGTGTAAACAGAGCACTTAAAGGAAACAATATCTACTTGGAAACTGTCATGGAAACTTGGCTGAGCCATTTGTTCTTGAGGGGGGAAGATAGCATTCCTTAATCAGTCAGCCATTAAGTGTTTACTTGAATACTACCATGTACCTAGCAATATATGTGGGAGGCAGAAGTCAAGGACATGGTTTCTGTCCTCAAGAATTTTATGGTCTAGTTGGAAATATATGGAGTGTGTGTGTGTGTGTGTGTGTAAAATAAAGATGGGTGTGTGTACATATAGAGAGAGATACATGTGTGTTTCTTTGTGTGTACAAATATCTAAATATACATATATGTCCATATATATATATGTAGGAACAAAACAAGAATTTTTTAAATTGATGTTCTTTTCATCTTTTGAAGGGTCAGATAATTTCCTAAAAGGACCTCTTTATGATGAAGCAGAAACATCAGATTCTGTAGATGGAGATCAGGATATCAGTTTGGACCCTGAGAGACTTGAACCTAGATTGGATGAAGAGGACATGTATGTTCAAATTGATCTAAAAGTTTTTAGTTACCATGTGTTTGCTTTAACAGAATTATTACATCATACAGGAGAGCCATGTATCTCGACAGTTGTTGGTGCTTATTAACAAGCTTTTGGCGTGTTATGTATTTATACTCCATAACATTTTTATGAGAGTGTAACAGGATGTATTTTTACCAGTGTATTTGTTCTTAAGTGGTAGGATCTTTTTCCACTAGTTGACAAAGCAGCCAATGGGGATGGAACAGAAATAGGAAAATGAGAGTGGGTTGAGACTTAGGAGGGTGAGAGTGGGCTGAGTTTCAATTGACCAGAAGTCAGGCATGAGCAGTAAGAATAGAATGTGAGTATAAGCAATGAAGTAGAATAAGGAAGGACAGATCCTTGAGAGGAGAATCAAACCTTGTTACTGTCAATTTGCAGTTAGACCATTCTTGGATTGCGGTCTTCTTTGGTAGAATGTAAGCTATTTGAAGGCAGGGCCTCTTTGCATTTATTAGCTACAATATCTGGCACATGGTATACACAAGATAAATGTTTGCTCTGAATTGCTTTGGGTGACCATTCCCCTTGGCATTTGCAAGGGATTTGACAATGGGAAAACCATTGATAATGGCTGAGCAAGGAATATGACTCGAAGAGAGAAGCCATCAGGGTCCATATGTGGTCATCACTGTAATAATGGTTAAAGTCTTGCTTAATGTGATGTAATTTTTAAAATAACTTCAAAAAATGTTAACATATCATTAGAGTCATAGAATAGATCTTGGAGAGACTAGTGTCTGAGGAGACCTCATCTAGACCATTTATTTTATGGGTCAAGAAACTGTAGCTCAGAGTGGTTGTGACTTGGTCAAGATTGCACAGTGATCGAACTGGAACTATAATGTCACCAAGTCAGTCAATCAGTAAGCAAACATTGATTAAGTGTGTTTGCTACATGCCAGACACTGTGCTAACTGCTAGGTGTACCAAGAAAGGCAAAAACCATCCTTGCCTTCAAGGAGTTCACATGCTTGTGGGGAAAACAACATGTAAAGAAATAGGTACTTACAAGGATTCCAGTGTTCTCTCCACGCTGCGGGAATGTTGATGTCATTCAATTTGAATCTGAAGTACAAGGTATTGTGCTATGTTTTTGTGTGAAAAGGGTGCTATAAAATTAATTGCTCCACAAATATATGACATCAGGGAGCCAGAAGGGATGCAACAGAAATAGGATGAGAGTGAGTTGAATTTCTCAGTCAGATCAGAGGTCAGGTGTGAATGGTAAGGAAGAATAGGACAGAAGAAGGGCATTAGTAGATATCAGAAAGCAAAGCAGATGGTACTAAACTTGGTCTTCTAATGAGGAACAAAGCAAGTCTGAGATGGGGACAGGGAATTGGTTAGGCAAAAACAGTATTTAAGCTGAGGAACAAGGAATTAAGGGAGGTGCCATGGTGAAACTGATGTAGGTAGGAGGTAATTTGGAATTAGGGATATATAATTAGGCTATGACAGACTGTGCATCCTATAGCCTTCAATTTTTTTAAATAAAAATTATTTATTTCAGAATAATTCCCTCATTTTATCTGTAACCAGGACTGTTTCTTTGTTTTGTAATCTTAAGGTGTCTAATGTTGAGAGTCATACTTCCCTGGAGAATTTATAATTTCCATGGTGTTTCCAAAAATATTTGGTCACTTTTTCATGCTTTTTTCATAATAAAAGTGTCTATTTCTTGCATTAGAATAATCATGGAGTAGTTTATTTTTGTGCATACTTTGCTATTTATTTCCAAAATATTTCAGTAAGATTTTAAAAAACGTTTTAAAGGCATCTAGACGGCTGCCTGAAGACCACACAACTTTAGTTCTTCTCCTAGTAATAGAAGAGACAGACCACCCAACTCCCCCATACCTACTCTAGCAAAACTCTCAGTAGCCTAAGGGCCAGCCTTTGGCTGTATTCTCAGGGAGGACTGAAGAGACAAGAGGTGAGAGAGAAACGTATAGCAGCTGTCATTTATTATATTGTAGCATCCTCCTTAAATACCCTAGAAGTAGCATGATTCTCTTGTGCACTGGAGGAATGATCAATGGAGGAGAGGCCAAGCCAGCTGTCTCAGCTACTTCTCATCAGGCAAGGAGTCTCACGAGAAACTTCCCCATGAGCTTGGCAACTGGGCTGTGACCCTCAGCACCACAGGTGCTTTTAGACTCACTACTGAGTTAAGCAGCTGCTACATATGTATATATGTATATACAGCCATTCTAGAAAGCAATTTGAAACTGTGTCCAAAAGGCTATTAAAGTGTACATCCCTTTGCCCCCAGTGATACCACTACTAAATCTATACCTGAAAGAGATCAAAGCATGAGGAAAAGGACCCATATTTAAAAAAATAGTATAGTAGTTTTGTCTGTGATAGTAAAAAACTGGAAACTGAGGAGGTGCCCATCAATTGGGGAATGGTTGAACAAGTTATAGTATACGTATGTGACAGAACACTATTATGCTGTAAGAAATAATGAACCTAGGAAGACTTCTATGACCTGATGCAGAGTAAAGTGAACAGAGCCAGGAGAGCAATTTCTAAGATAACTTCAGTATCGTAAGGACAAACAACTTTGAAAGACAGAATAAATTTTAAAAGGAATGTAAAAAGAAAGATTTGGAAACTCTAATCAATACAATGACGAACCATGATTCCAGGGCACTCATAATGAAACAAGAGAGCTGATGGAATCAAAAGTGCATGATTGAGCATGGCCAATGGGAGAATGTTTTGCTTGACTATACATGCTTGTAACTGGAAATTTGGAGGGGGGGGCGTTGTTTTCTCAATGGAAGTGGGGATAGTGGGAAAGAAAGAAGGTAGATCTTTATTTTTTTTAAATAACTGGGGGCAGCTAGGTGGCGTAGTGAATAGAGCACTGTCCCTGGAGTCAGGAGGACCTGAGTTCAAATTCGGATTCAGACACTTAACATTTACTAGCCATGTGACCTTGGGCAAGTCACTTAACCCCAATTGCCTTCCAAAAAGCAAAAAAAAAAAATATATATATATATATATATAAAATTAACTGCTTGGAAAACCAGCAGAAATTAGGTTTAAATTGGTATTTCACGCCATATAAGACATTATATTCCAGTTGATACATCAGTTAGGTATAAATGATGATGTTACAAACAAATTAAGAAGCAATGAAGGCAATATCTATTGTATTGTCATTCACAAATTGGGACTTTTTTTCTGATCTTCTCTAGTCCACAGGTACATACTTTATTCTCTGTTCTTTGCTAGTAGAAAAATGTTTCTATGGATGTCATATAAGCTGTACAAGTTCTGAGGAGCCTTGTACCAGGTCTGGGAACAAGGCTATTATCTTCCTTTCAAGACCATTTTCTGTCATTAACTTCCTTAGATTATATGCCCAGTAATGAAATCCTTGGGTCAAAGGATACAAAAACTTGAGTTGTTTTTTAAAAAAAGAATAATTTCAAACTGATTTATAGAAATGTTATTAATTCACAGCTCTACCCATAGGAAAAGCAGCGTACATGTCTTCTGTAACTCTGACTCTCCCCAGTTTTCTTTTTCACCAATTTGTTGGGCATGGGGAGAAACCTGAAAGTTGTTTTGATTTGCATTTCTCATATTATGAGTGTTTTGGAACAATCTTTCATGTAGTTAATAGTTTGCAGGACTTCTGAGAACTGTTTGTTCTTTTGACCATACGTAATCATTATGTCCTCTATGTATTATATCTGATGCAAAGATTTTCCCCCCAATGTTTCCATCCTTAACCCTGTTACAATGTGGCCATGCAAGTTTTTCAAAGTGATGTGATCAAAATTATTCATTCTCTCTTTTCTGCTTGCTTCTCTCCTTTGTTACTTAAGAATTTTCCACCTAGCCACAGTTGGGAACAATACCTGATGTGGTTCTCTCCTTTTTTCAAATTCTGTGACTTAATATTCGGGTCTTATGGGTCTGTCTTGCACTTTTTATGGTACACAGTCTAAGATGTTTGAAAACTAATTTTGACAAGGCCAATATGCAGTCTCCCACTCCAATTTTCAAAGGGGGAAATGGAGAGACCTTTCCCCCAAGTAATTGATCGTAACAGATCTATTGAATTATGGAGATTATTGAATTCATTTGTTTCTGATTCTTCTTCATCTAGTTTACTGCCGTATCGAAGGGCAGACCTAACCTTGTGACTGTTCTAATCCATTAATTCTAGTACCAGTCAGTAAACATCTATCTATTAAGTACCTAGTACTTGCCAGGCACTGGGCTGGGGATATAAAAACAGGTGAAGCACAGGCCTTGCGCTGAAGGAAGTCACCATCTGAGAGTGGATTTCTATGGCCTCTAGGATAAAACGTAAACTCCTCAATTTGGCTTTTTAAGTCCTTCTTAATCCGCCTCTCTAATTGGTGCCTTTGCCAGGGCTGTCCTCGAGCCTCCTCAAATCTTCCTCTAAGCCACAGTTGGCACCCTAATTTCTGATCTCCTGAATTGCTAGCGTCAGATCAGATGTGTCCATCTGGGCGTTCTAGCTCAATGCCCTCTGTACTTAATATGTTCTTGCTGTCTCCTCCATCAAAGTCATTCTTCCAATTTCATTCTCTGGCTCGGTGAGCAGGGTGCTTAATAAGGAGCCTCGTCAGCTCCAGAGGGCAGGGCCTTGGCAGTGACACTGCTTTAGGGGGCACCATCATCTCTATGAGACCAACGGGCCCAGATGGGGCAGGACCTGCGGGATTCTTCAGTGGGCCTGGGCGCCGCTCAACTTACTGTCACCAGCACTGCCAGGCCAGGAGGCCTGACTGGTGATGCCCCGCGCAGTCACACGGAAAACCAAGCTCCACGCCAACGCCCGGCCTGAGCCTTAAGCGTGGACCGTCCCTCCAGGAGAGACAGGTGTGAACAGGACGTGACGTCACCGATCTCCAGTTGGACAGCTCATGGGGGCGTGGCCTGCCAGGCCTGGCGCCTGCGCAGTTGGTCGAGACAAGACCAGAAGCTAATTTCTGCCACTCTAGGCCCGGGGATTCCCGCACTTCCCCTTTAGGATGTCTTACACCCTCCCTAAAAGGCGAAGCCCCTCATTTTCCCAGTGAATTGCATTTGTTGATGAGTCGTTGCTGTCGTCGGACTCTCCGTGACCCCACTTGGCGCGCTTTGCTATTTCCTTCTCCAGCTCATTTGACAGATGAGGAAACTGAGGCAAATAGGGTTATGTAACTTGCCCACGGTCACAATAGCCATTATGATTTGCACTCAGGACAGCTCTGTGCACTATGGTGCCACCTAGCGGTCTAATAAAGGTGTACAAAGCAGTGTTTAACAAATGCTGCTTTGCCTTGACTTGCCTCTCATCTAGCTTTCTGTGCGAGGAAGTGTCATGACCTTCAACAAGTCATTTGATCTGGCTGGGCCTCAGTTTCCTTATCTGTGAAATGAGGTGACTAGATATGTTTTCTCAGTCTTGAAGTTTAAGTGTCAGCCTGCCATGTCTCTATCGAATAGTTCTTTAAGATGATTGCTTATGGACATCCACAGCATTGGATCCAATCTCTGAACTTTCTCATCATGCTGTGTGGCACTGTGTGAACTTGAAATCAGAAAACACTCCCTAGCTATGTGATCTGGGAACATTTCTCAGCCTATCTGAACCTCAGTGTCACCACCTAGAAAATGGGAATTATAACGGCACCTCCCTCCCAGAGCCACTATAAAACACATATACACCTGCATGCACATATAAACACAGATACGCATGTACTTACATAGCACACAATAACACGTCATCTGTATCCCAAGGGCTTTGTGTCATAGTGAGGGTCTCATAGCAGCCAAGGGCAGGGCATTTATGACTTAGTGATGCAGGCCAAGGCCCCAACTTTGTGTTCTTCTGCCTCTGGTTGGGAATGTCAAGGATGGAATTCTGCTCTTTTATCAGCAAAAGGCTACAAAGCATTTCCAAAGGGCTCCTTGTTCTCAGTCACAGACAAAATGTTGCTTGTCAGGGATCCCTGGTGCCTCCAGCGTGCAAGGGCTTTTATCTCTTTATTGTTTCTTTCTTCTCCCTTTGCTGTTGGAAAAATATACATGGATCTTCAAGTCTATCCCTCCTCTGTTACCCCCCCATGGCCAATTGGTAACAGCCTTCCATTATCCGTATTCAACACTGGAGAAAAGAAAGTACTAAGAGCAAAGAAATACCAATGTCTCTGGCTTTCTGGCATTCTTTCTGAGGGTAATGTGAAGCTTGGTGCCAGTGAAATGCAGGAAGGTGAGCCCCAAAGTGCCCCAAGCCTAGCAATCTCCTCTTAGTGTTTTGTGCCCATTCATTGGGATAATAGTGACTGAGCCCCTGCTTTGTTGTAGGCCCAGTGCTTTACCAGGAGAGTCTCTGTGCCCTCAGGGGGCTCTAAGCGTCTTTTTGGAGGGAGAATAAGACACATACACACACACACACACACACACACACACACAATAAGGAGGATATGAGAAAGAACGTGACAAGGTGAAGGAGAGATCCAGAGAGAGGAGGGAGAGAAGAGGTTCAGATGGGAGGGAATCAGGACAGGCTTCTTGAAGGTGACACCTGACTTATACCCAGGAGAAGGGAGGTTTTAGTAGGTTGTGATGAGGCAGACTTGCATTCCCACCTTGGGGGACAGAGAACCCACACAAAGGCACAGAGGAGGAGAGAGACCAGAGGAGGGTGAAGAGGAGCCCCTGGAAACATAGGGAGGACAAGGCCTCAGGCTGAGCAGGATGACTTGGGTGCAATTGGTGGAGAGCCTTCAATGTCAGGCTCAGGAGACTGGCTTGCCAGCCCATCAGGATGAAATAGGCTGAAGGTATTTGAGCAGGAGAGAGGGGACTGGTCAGAGAGGTGAGGAAGTGTGGTGGACCAAGGCAGGGAACCCTGCCTTCTGTGGCAGAGCTGAGAGAATGTGGGGAGCCCTGCTATCACCCAGCAGGGCTGAGAGAGTTATCTACCCAGAGGCTGTGAGAGGGGAGTTAAAAGAGACACAGGGACTCAAAGAGTGGTGGAAAAAAGAGTCTCATTTATTGTCTTAAGTGCAAGCCTTTTATAGGACTCTCCCTAATGGCTTTCCCCTGTGGACATTGCACACTAAAGTGTTCCTACTCTGGGGTGAAAACATTACATTTATCTCAAGGATCCAGTCCTCACACTTCTGTGCTTTAACTCTTCCTGGGGGGATGGGGAAGCAATCCAGGCCTGGCAACAAGCCCTTCACCTGAGGGGGCTTATTCAGCCATCAGGGTCAGAATCTCACTGGCCCATGGTCCTCAACGAAGAAGGAGTGTTATTATCTTGGCGACTTGGGCAAAGTTGAGTTGGAGAGAGCAGGCCCTGTAGCCTGAGAGACCGAGTGAGGAGGCTTTTGGGATGGCCCAAACACCAGGTGGTCAGGGTCTGTATGAGAGGGGTGGCCATGAAGATGGATAGAGCGTGCTGCCCACATACTATCCCACTTGGCCTCATGATGCCAAGAAGTATCATTTTAGGACAAGACCCTCCAGGACAGGGGTTCTCAACCTTCCTAATGCTGAGACCCTTTAATACAGGTCCTCATGTTGTGGTGACCCCCAACCATTAAATTATTTTTGTTGCTACTTCATAACTGTAATTTTGCTACTGTTA
>JAQQSW010022177.1:0-10509 GCA_028646575.1 Pseudocheirus occidentalis
CGATATTCTGGACTTTTTGTTCTTCCAAATGAATTTTGTCACTATTTTTTCTAGTTCTATAAAGTAATTTTTTGGTAGATTGATTAGTATGGCAATAAATATGTAATTTAATTTAGGTGAAATTGTCATTTTTATTATATTAGCTCTACCCAGCCATGAGAAATTGATGTTTTTCCAAGTAGTAAGATCTGATTTTATTTGTGTGGAAAGTGTTTTGTAGTTGTGTTCATAAAGGTACTGGGTTTAGTCCAATGATTTTTAAATTTTCTCTCCTGGATCTATTTTCCAGGTCAGTGGCTTTTTCAAGGAGATATTCCACATTGCCTTCTATTTTTTAATTTGTTTGGATCTGTTTAATAGTATTTTGATTTCTCATATAGTCCTTTGCTTCCATTTGCTCCACTCTAATTCTGAAGGAATTATTCTCTTCAGAAAGCTTTTGAGATTCTTTTTCCATCTGGCAAATTCAACTTTTTAAGGCATTCTTTTCCTCATTGGCTTTTTGGGCCTCTTTTGCCATTTGAGTTAATCTATTTTTTAAGGTGTTATTTTCTTCAGTCAGGTTGTTGACTCTCTTTTCATGATTTTCTATCATCATTCTCGTTTCTCTTCCCAATTTTTCCTCCACTTCTCTTATTGGTTTTTAAAATCCTTCTTAAGCTCATTTATGGCTTGTTAGGCAGTCTACATTTTTCTTGGAAGCTTTTGGTGTGGGAGTTCTTCCCATAGTGTTGTCTTCCTCTTGTTCTATGCTTTGATCCTTTTTGTCCCCCAAAAAGGAATGTAAAGTTGGACTGCTTCCTTTGCCTGCTCATGCTGCCAGTCAATTACTTGATTTTTTTTAGCTGTGTGGAACTCTGCTTCCAGAGGGGAAAGCTTCGTCCTAAATTGCTGGAGTTTTTGCAGCTTCTGGAGCTATTGGGAGGGCACTGTTTTGTTTTTGTTTTTGCAGCCCCCATCAGCTTTGGTTCACTGAAAATGCACCCCAGGACCACCACCCAATCCAGATCCAGGCCACTCAATACAAGAGCACTTAGCCTATGAACCCTTGGCCCCTCTGCAGTCTGGAGGCCAGGTGCTCTGAAGCAGCCACATGGAGACAGTTGTAGGGCCGCCACTTCTGCTACTTCCTTGCCCTGGAGGCAGTTGGGCTAGACTGCTTTTCTCCCCCAAATTTAGCTGAGTTCCACTGACCTTTCACTTTGTCCTTGTTTCTTATGGCTTGATAATTCTGGAAACTGCCACAGCTGCTATTGATCCACTCTCCTGAAGGCTTCAGCTGCAGCTTGTCCTGGCCACCCCTGGGCAATGCCGCAGTTTCAGGCTGGGCTGGTTTTGGCTCCCAGCATGCTGAGATGAACCCTTCCTCCCGAGCTCCCTTCAGTGGGAGATGTGATTTTCTGTATTTTTCTGAGTTTTGGAGCCCTAAAATTTGTTTAGAGTCATATTTTATGTGTATCTGAGGTGGCTATGTGGGAGCTCCAGAATCTTGTTGCTTCTATACTGCCATCTTGGCTCCACCCCCCAAGAGTTTGGAATTTACAATTTTAAAAAATATTTAAAAATTTTAAAGAAATTAGAAAAAATAATATTTTCAAAAATTAAAAAAAGAAAATTTACTTGCTTCACTCACTAATGGATGACAGAAAATTTCATTCAATGATCCTCTCCCATGTGAGAAATTAAAAAAAAAAAAGCACATGTTCACCAAAGCTGTTTGGCATTGTCAAAGAGATTATTACTGGCAAATTCTAAACATAAGAGTAACTGCCAAGAGATGGTAAGGCTCTCCAAATATTTCTTTTTTTGTATGATATGACACAGACTGTATCAAAACCTAGAATATTCAAAGGTTTCTTCAATGAATCCAATGGCTACTCTAAAGAGATAAACCTATCAATGAATAACAAAAAAAGTCAACAGGAAAAAAAATACATTTTAGTCAGGTTATGCTTGCTGCCAACAAGTTGTTGCATCAACACCCATATCTTAGACAGGGACTACAGATGGATGACAGAAATGAATAGGATCTTAAATTTAGATCTTGAAGTGAACTCAGAGACCCTACACTCTGGCACTCTCTTTTTACAGATAAGGAAACAAGTTCAATGAAGTGACTTCCCCAAGGTCACACAGGTAATAAATACCTAAACTTAGATGTGAACCCAGATCCTTTAATTCCAAATTTGTACTCTTTTATTGAGAACAAGCTGAACTGCACTTGAGAAAATAATAACATGTTGCTGTGTGCCTGGCACTGTGCTAAGGTTAAAAACTCAAAGAAAAACAGTCCTTGCCTTCAAGGAGCTAACATCCTAATTACAGATTCAACATGGACATTTGTAGGCATATTATATGAAGTGTTAAAGACAGTTCCTGCTCTCAAAGGACACAAATTTGAATAGAGACAACATGTAAAGAAATTTCAGGTGCAAATCAGACGAGCCATTGGTCCTTAGTGTGTAACAGCAAAAGGCATGATGCATTTTCTTTAATGTAATTTCCATCAAGAAAACCATTTAAGTTTCTGATGTTGAAACATTTGACTCTGTCAAAGACTCTGGTGGCAAAAAAAAAAAGTTGTCCAGGTGTCCAAGAGGTATAATGACTGAGGAGGTAGGAGCTGGAGCACCTGTCATGGCAGATGCCAAGTCACATCTCCACAAAGGCTACTTTCCTAGAATGGGTTTCAGGGATCAGATCAAAAATCTGATCAGATCAAATTGATCAGATCAAAAATCTGGCCAGTGGTCCAGGAGGGCATACTGCTATTCCCAGGATTCTTGGGTTTACTTCTCTATATATGTCGGTTGGTCTATGATTTGTGGAATTAAGGAAGAAATTTTCCTATAAGGCTTATATACCTTTATAATATCCTCAAAGGCTGAACTAGAAGCAAGGGCTGAAGAATACTATAATCTATCTCCAAGGTTCTTGGACTTAAGGATATGGGATATATCAAGCAAGATGTGAGAAAGGTAGTGATTGTGGTGGTTTGACCTGCTTGGCACAGGCTACCTCCCACCAAAAGGGTTATTTCCTTGGATGGTGAATACTGAGGCTAGGCTTGAAGCAGAGATGCTAGTATAGGGGTCCACTGTTTTTCCTAGGGCCCTATTCCTTTCTCACTCCTTCCATTATGTAACACTCACTGAGGTCTGGTTCTTTCTTGATGATACTGCTTCCTTAGACACCCCTTTTTAGCACTGGTTGTATTCCTTCATACTTTGCCTCACAAGAGGCAGAGGGATGCTGGGAGAGCATTCTAGATTTGTAGGATCCACCCCCGCCCCACCAAAGGCACAAAGACAGGAGCATCCTGTATAGAGAACAAGTCATGTAGTATGACTGGATCACTGAAGGGGGTAGTGTGTAAGTAGTCTGAAAGGGTGTAGTGCTTACCCAGGATTCAAAGCAATAGCTGATTTGTTTTTTAACGCCAAGTACTTTGAAAGTGATGCTAAAAGGCTACAAATTATAGGCCATAAAAATTTCTTTAGAATTGGAAATTAAGGTAACTGAAGGGCAGTGGAATGATATAAAGTGGATGTGAGTAGGCAACAGCACAGCACCAAAGTGATAAAAAAAAAAAAAGATATCACCAAAGATAAATATGAGCCAAAAAGGAGATGAATCAGTTACGTGGTCAAAAGGAAGATTTAAAGGCCTGTTTTAAATTGGTACCCATAAAATGTGAAAAGAACAGGGGAAGGCCTCCAGCATATTGGCAGATCTCCCGTGAAAGATTTATGTAAAGAATCACAGAGAAGGAAAAGGTGTAGAGAGGCTATGATCCCCACTGTTGAAATATTAATAAACCCCACATGAATATTGAAATATTAAATATCTCTTTTGCCTTATTTTAAATTCACTACTGAAAGATGTCAGAATATACAAGTATTACTAAAGGCTGATAGAAAACTGCTACAAAGAGAAAAATCTTACTTTCTCTTCCTTAAATGTATTTCCTGTTATGACAGTTCAGTCAAAAAGCTCAGAAACTAGAATGCTAGAGCCTAGTTAAGCTTTAAACTGCTGAGCAAATTGAATAGTTAAATTCTTACCTATTAACTGACTGATGGATTAGCAATTTTAAATTTAAATATAAGGACAGTCATGAAAAAGAATTTGTGTAGTTAAGGATTTTTTTTCATTCCTCAGTCACAAAGCCCTGAACCCTGACACTAAGTTATTTTAATAAAAAATAATAACAGTATGGACCTTGAGAAAGGGCCTAATGCAGAGGCACCTCAAACTGAAGGAATATTTTCCCAGAATACCAAAGGCACAAAGTCGATAAGTTCTGTCTAATTAATTAATGCTCCTGGACTCCCAGATCATTTTGTTGGCCAAAAATGCTTTCTGCTGTCATTGCCCAGGACATTGCCTTCTTTTCTTTTACAGGCAGACTTAGTCATAGTAATATATGCATTTGTCACATACAGGCTAGATTACTGCAATGCACTAAAATTAGGTATGGCACAGAAGGCCTCAGATGCTGCAGACAGAAGAGAAAGAAGCAAACTACTACTTAACAGGCAAGAATCAAAACTCTATCAACATAATTTTCCATTACATAAAATGCTTACTAATATAGTTTAAAAGCTAATAATTCAAAGTTTTAACTTTTAGTAACAATGATCAGGCAGGGATTTTACAGTAAACAATGGCTAAAAGAAATCACAAAAGAGAAATGATTTTAAATATAAGAGATGAAAAAATTTTCTGCATGAACAAAATCAATGAAACTCAGAAAAGTGAAACTCTCCATAGTAAAGCAGAATCTTTGCATCAAAAAGCTTTTATAAAGGTTTGGTATTAAAAACAAAAAGAAAACTGCAACTATTACAAATATATTAAAATCATGAGCCAGCCTCCCACGGATAAGTGGTCAAAGGATATGAACAAATATTATTAAAAGAATTGAAAATTACTGAGTTAAAGAGTACTTCAAATCACTAGTAATAAGAGAAATACAAATTAAAACAACTTTTAGAGTTCATCTCTTGACTAGCACATTAGCAAAGATTACAAAAAAGGGATAATACTCCATTATGAAAGGATAGAAGAATGCCAGGAACACTAATAACAACCACAGTGGAGTTCTGAATTGATCCAGTTATTCTGGAAAAACAATATAGAATTCTATTTAAAATTCAATTCTACTTCAAAAGTGAGTAACATCTATACCTTTTAACTTAAAGATGTCAATGATATGCATGTATGCTAAGATTTTAAAAGACTGAAAGGTCTTATATATACATAAAAATATTCATCACAACATATTTTGTGGTAGCAAAGAACTAGAAAGATAAAAGACCCCCTGAATGACTATTCGTTCTGATTGTTTTCCAGCAAAATCCTAAATGTTGAACCAGACTGAATACTGATGAAGACGTCTACTGAAAAACCAGTTACTTTTTCCTTTCCAGAACTGAAAAGTCAGCCATACATTATAGGAAAGAGGGGCCACCCATAAAGCCACAGAGTTACCTCTAAGAGTGAGGGACACATGTAGCCTTCAAAGGCATCCAGAGATAGCAAGAGCTGAGGACTCAGAGAAATTTGAAAAACTTGTCAAAGCCCCAGCATAATCAGAAGGTCCCAGGTTGTAGAAAACTCAGGGCTTTGCAGCAGACAATCAGCACAGGAATACATGACTCAGACGAGGACATTCTAGGCTCTGAAATGCCTAACATTATCCTGAGATTCTTGACTTTCATCATGTTACTGGACTCGGATGACTCTGGAGGAGAGAATGAGGCTGAGGACTTTGTATAGCCCTGGAGTCACTTAAATCTAATTCCCAGGTCAGTCAAAACATCACCTATATGAGGTCATTGGTCTTCTTTGAAAACAAAGGGCAAACAACAGTAACAGCAGCAGCAGCAACAAGAGATGGCAATGGAGATAAGAGGCTCTGAACCTTGAAGGTCCAAGAATTTCTAACCCTATGTTGTGGAGATCAGCACCGAACCTAGGCGACCCAAGGCAAGGTCAGGCAGGGTTCACTACGCCCCATCCCAGCCCAAATTCCAGCATGGGGAAGAATTTGCCTGTAATACAAAGCCCCTATATAAGAACTAAAGTTGGAGAGATGCATAAATCAAAGAAATCACCTGCCAGTATAAAAAAATTACTACAAATCTAGGAAGTCCCCCCCCATGCAAGTAAACTCTATAACAACTACAAGTACAGCCTCAGTGTAAAAGATGGATTTTTCAAAAAGATTACCTCTTTAAAAGAAAGTAAGAAATAAAAAAAGAATAAGAGTTCTAGTGGAAAGAACTGAAAGGACAATACATAAATTAGAAGAAAAAGTGGGACACTTAATGCAAGACACGGCTTCATCGCTCCACTAGACCAGAGGGGTCAAGCTAGCAGCAAACTCCACTGGGGCCTCAAAATGAATTGGAAAATATTTAACAAAATTGATTGAAATATAACACAACATAAATAATATTAATTTGTGGTTTTCTAAGTCAATATGAGGCCTCAAGGGCTTGTTTCTATTTGAGTTTAACACCTCTGCCCTACACCATGCTGCATGCCTTCTCAAAATATATCATGTAGGCAGAAAAAGAAAAGCCAAAAGTCAGGCATACATGGTTTTATTGGTATATGAAATAATAAAGAAAATTCAAAGTAGAAAACATTGAAAGAGATAGCAGGAGCATCATACAACAACGAAAGGAAAAATGAATAAGAAATGTTTACTGTTAAATTATAAAGATAATTTTAAAATTAAATTAATAATTAATGATAATTCATGAACAGAAAAAAAAACAAAGTAACAGTAGAGACTTCAACATTCCATTATCAAGAGATTTAAAAAATAAAATAACATCTATTTAATAAGTTGGGTCTAAAATATATGGAGAAAACTAAATGGGATAAAAAGCACACACATTTTTCTTTTTCTTTTTGTATTCATTTATTTTCTTGTTTACATCATTAATTTCCATGAGATTTTGAGTTACAAATTTTCTCCCCATCTTTCTCCTACCCAACACCTCAAAACAGCGATCCCACTGTATACCCCCTCCCCTAGCATACACATTTTTTAAGTACACATGGATCACAAACAAGCATAGCAAATTTTTTAAAAAGCTAAAATTATACATGCTGTGTTTTCAGGCAACGGTACAATAAAAAAACAGAATCAAATCAAAGTAACATGAAGGAAAGTTATAAGACTACAGGGAAAGCTGGAAACAATAAATGAAAACTATAATTGGTTAAAGCAGAAATAAGAAAACGAATATTAGAATACTTAGTGGTTATTTGTTTCTTTTACCACGTTACTTGCTTATTATTATTAGCCTTACTTGTTTATACTTTTGGATATTTCTTTTTAAATGTATCTTATTCTGCTTCTCTGAATTAGGAACATATTACTAAATATGTTGCAGCCCCTTAACACCTACCATGCATCCTTCCATTGCCATTTAGTCTTTGCTTCTGTCTTTGTATGTCCCAGAATCCAGCACAAAGCCTTGATCATAGTGAGCATTTAATAAATGTTTTGAATACAAAATTTCAAAAATTTTGAAAACATTCAATTCTTCACGGTAATCCATGACTTGTAGCACTATAGTCTCAACTGAGAGAATGCTGTGAAGCATTTAAAGCTCTTTACGATATAGCTCAAATCTCTCTTTCCACACTTACTTCTTATTACCACAGCACATTGGATTTCAGCCAAACTTGGTTACGATGCTTTCCCCCATAACTACCTCCTATCTCCATGTTTTTATACCAACGAATAGAATCCTCTCCACTTCCTCACCTGTGTCTCTTGGAGTATCTAATTCCATTCAAGGTTCAACCCAAGTTCCAGTCAGTCAACAAGTATGCGTTAAGCAAATAATATGTGCCAGGCACTGTCCTAATCACTGGAGATACAAAGAAAGGCCAAAAAAAAAAATCAAATGAATAACAAACAAACACAACAAAAATCCAGGCCCTGCACTTAAGGAGTTACACATTCTAATAGTGGACATAATTATGTACCCACGATAGATAGATTTATATATCTGCATACCTAAAAGGCTTCTCCTGATGTTTCTGTGTGTGTAAACACACACACACATATTTTTTACGTTGTACATATTTTGCATTTACTCATTTGTTTACAAGTTGTTTCCTCAAATTATCTCCTTAAGGACAAGGCTGTTTTGGTTTTTTCTTGGTATTTACTACATATAAGAGATGTTTAAAAATGCTTGTTGAATGACTGTGTAACTAGTAAATTAGGAAAACTTCTAGAGTAATTAAGGATCTAATTCAGGAGAGCAAAATGTTCCCCAGAACAGGAGCATGAGAAGAGTTTCATCATCTATAGGAAAACCCTTTTCTGGATGGACTCAACCCTGAAGACCCTGCATGGCAATGACCAATTTGTGGGGTTCATACTTCTGCTTTATTTTTCCTTACTTGATATTGATATATTTTAAAAAATGTATTTCAAAAAAAATGAATGCAATTTGGCAGGAATTGCATTAGGACTCATTTCTCATACCATATAATTCAGTAAATTCCATAATGAATGATAATCAATTGAGACATACTATAAAAAGATGGATGAAATGAAGCATTTTTAAAATCTCAATTATGGAGTGGTAACTTTGTCCGTTAAACAGAAGGACTGATTAAGAACAAGAAATTCGTGCTTGATTACATTAAAATAAAAATATAAAGAAAGATAAAAAGAAAAATAATAAGACTGGGGAAACTTTACAGTAAATGTAAGAAAGATAATTCGACTTTTATACTATACAAGAAAATGTTAGACTTAAGAAAATAACTCTAATCCCCCATGGATAAATGACCAAAGGATACAACTAAAAAGTTTTTGAAAGGGGAAAACCAAATTGTCAATAATGACTTCGAAAAAATTTTCAACTTCACTAATAATCAGAGATGTAAATTAAAATAATTCCAGGATGTGTTCTCACAACTCTTATACTGGCAAAAATAATTAAAAGCAACAAAACTAAATGCTGGCAAGAATGTGAGTTATGTGTATTAATTTGTTGTTGATGGAATTGCAAACTAAAATTGCGAAAAGTTTCCAGAAACTTTCTGGAAAGCAATGTATCAACACAGAGAAAACTTACAAAAAAAGAATCTCCTTTGAGTCCATAATTACATTGTTTATATATATGTATATATATAAAACACCCCCACATGTATATATGTACATATAATACATGTGCACATACACATGCATGCATGAACACATACCTACCTCAAATGTGTCATCAAAAGATTTTATCCTTTTGTTAGGGGGGCTTTCTGTTCAAAAATGTTAAAGCAACAACAATATTTATAAATGTCAAAACTAGAAGGAATCTAAATGTCTGATAACATCAAAATGGTAAAATAAATTTTGTTCTTTTGATGTAATACAATGCTATAATTAAGATGGCCAAGTGTAAGCAATATTAAGAAATATTCAAAGACCAAGAGATAATGTTAAGTGAAAACAACAACAATACTGAAAGACTATGAACTGAGACAGAGTGAATTTAGCAGAAATCAGAAAAACAAAACACACTTTAAAGCAAACAACTTTCAAAGACTAACTCTGAGGAATATGACAACTAACTAAGATTTCAGAGGACTAATGATGAAGTATGCTTCCTACCTCATTTTAAGAAGACGACAGATTCAAGTGGTGAGAGTCTGCGTGTGTGTGTGTGTTCTTTATTGTGCATAATGAGTCAAGGAAGCATTTATACGTGTGTATGTGTGTATGTGTATATGTATGTATGTGTGTACGTATTTATGTATGTATGTATAATCTTAGTTGTCCAAGGATAAATGCCGAAAGGATATAACCGGTTTTCAAAAAGGGGAAGAAAAACCAAATTATTAATAATTACTTGAAAAAAAAGGTTCAACTTCATTAATAATTAGAGATGAAAGTTACAAGAATTCTATCACATGCCTTCACAACTTATATTGCAAAACTAATTGAAAGCGACACACATATACACAAACATGCACTTATATGATATCTGGATGTTTTACTTAATTATGGATAATTTATAAGATTCATTTCACCTCCCCCCAACCCCTGGGGAGAGAAAAACAAGATTTTTGTTAATTGAAAAAATTTTAATTTAAAATATTTATAATTTAACTTAATTTCTTAACTTAACTTACAATACTTAAGAAAAACTAAAGGGAACAGAGGGGCAAAGAATCTTGATGGAAACTTAAAAGTGATTTGAGTAACATGACTATGACATTTTATTTGTTGAAAACTAGATCTATTTTCTTTTTTTTTTAATTTTATTTTCTTGGTTACATCATTCATTTCCACAAGGTTTTGAGTTACAGATTTTCTCCCCTTTTTGCCCCTGCCCCCAAGCCCAGAACATTGATCCCACTGTAAGGCCCCTCCCACAATCTGTTCCCTTTTATGCCCTCCTCCAACACCCTTCTAGATTTCTAGCAGAGCAAGGAGGAGTTCCCTGCCCCAGTCCCTGAATGTATTATTTC
>JAQQSW010022178.1:0-10509 GCA_028646575.1 Pseudocheirus occidentalis
CTCATTTACCTCTTCATTATTTCATACAAGTTTGTCCTTTTTTTTTGCTTTTTTTTTTTTGGAGGGGGAGGGCAGGGCAGTTGGGGTTGAGTGACTTGCCCAAGATCACACAGCTAGTAAGTGTTAAGTGTCTGAGGTAAAATTTGAACTCAGGTCCTCCTGACTCCAAGGCTGGTGCTCTACTCACTCTGTCACCTAGCCGCCCCTATTCTTCTGTTTCTAATCTTTGTGCTGACAAAGAACTGGAAATTGTGGGGATGTCAGCATCTGTTTTCATCTTGGTGGCCTACACTTAAGGGAATTACTTAGGTTCACATGGGCATGTATGAGTAGAATTCTTGACAAAAGAATTCACATATCTCTGAAAGGATTTGGGCAACCACTTGTCCCTCTCATGCTTGGTATAGAAGAAAATGCCTAGATAGCAGGGACACGAGAGGTTATAAGCAGGGGAGAGAAAGTCCTGAGGAAGGAGTTTACAGCTAAGTCCTGAGGAAGGAGTTTACAGCTTACACAAGCTAGCAGCAGAGCAGTAGTAGCAACGGAGGAGTGGAGGAGTTTTTTTTTTTTTTGCAATAAACAGACAGATTCCTGAGACAAACAGAGTTCTTGCAGTTATGAATCTTTTGATCTAATGATTTCATAGCACCAGAGGCAAAAACCTCAACTTTAAGATGATCATTCAAGTTGCTTAAAAGGAGGAACAGAAGATGGAGCCAGTGAGTCAAAATATTGGGCGACAGCCTTTCCTTGACTGCCCTGACCAGGAAACAGATGAAAAGTCCTGTTCTTTTTTAAGCAACTTTACTGCTAATACAAATTTTTCCTAAGGGATATCAAGAAGCATAGCTTGAAATCAGAGCAAACAATAATACAAAAATATTCTACTTTGTCTACCTTCACAAGATTTGGGCAGGAGTTTTTAGATCTGAAGTGAGGGTCACAACCTTTTCAGCTCTGTCATTGGGACTACTCAGTTCCAGGAAGAGCAAAATAGAAACTGGGAGTTGGAGGAGAAGCACATAAAGCCAGTCATAATATGATAGATTAATAAAGAGAAACTGACTTTGTGGACACTTCTCTTGTGCAGAGATTGTTTCATTTACTGCCTCTTCAGTGCCTAACACTGGGCTTGGCACATAGTAGGTACTTAATAAATGCCTGTTAACTGATTGATTGATTAAAAAAGTACTATCCAAGCCAGTCAAACAGTGACTCAACCATAACCAAGTCCCTGAGGCCAATCCACCCACAATACATGAGATCCATTTCATGAATTAGCATCAACTGCATTCAAAGCATTGTGCTAAGGCAGTGAGAATATAAAGAAAAAAATGAAACAAAGTCTACTGCCCTCAAGGAGCTTACATTCTGCTGAGGATATGATATAGAATAAACAAAATCATTTGATGAAGGATTAGCTAGGGGAATCAGGAAAAGCTTTGTTTTGAAGATTCTCAATTCAGTCAGGAAAAAAAGTAGATGAAGAATATCTGTTAACCAGATTATAATATAGAGTTTTACAGACAACTCTTTGATCTGGTTCAGCAGTACGTATATCTTAGGGAAACTATGAAAGTGAGCAATGAGTTAGACCCAGAATTGAATAAAGAGGTCAATTGATCAATCAACAAATATTTATTAAGCATCTTTTATGAATCAGGGGATAGAGCCTGGATTGTATGTGGGAAATTGACTAGTGCTTCTAATGATCTTCAGCTTTTTTTTTGGGAAACAAGGGTCCATCTTTTTAATATCGATATTCTTCTGGACTGTGAGTGTGGAATCATGGAATACCATGATTTCTTTTCTCTTTCCCTTCCTCCTTCCCTCCTTCCTCTCTCTTTCTTTTTCTCTCAGGGCAAAAACTATTCCTTTTCTTTCTTTTTCTTTTTTTCTTGTGTAATCAGCATGTAGCACAATCGAAACATAGTAGAAACAATAAATGCTTGTTGAAAATGAATATCCTCTACTAGGCTATTAGTTTTATGAGGGTAGGAGCTATTTCTTTGATCTCTCCCAGTGCCAAGCATGGTGTTCTATGTGCAGCAGGTCCTTCATAAGGTTTATTAATGTTGAATTCCAAGACCATAGTGGATTGATATATTATTACCCTTTCAAGGAGGTGTTTTCATTTTACAAGAGTTCTGCTGCAGGATTATACTTTCACTTCTCTACCTCTTGCCTTATCTGAAATACACAGTCTTCAGAGGACAGGATACCATTTCCTTTTCCTCTTTTCCCACTTTGCCTGACTTGGTGAGAGAAGAGCTTGAGCCATGTAGATACCACTTCCAGGTTGCTTACTTACTTTCAAAGTAATTTTTATTAAGCATTGAATGCAATTAGGTATCTCAGGAAGTGTTTAATATAGTTCATTTCCACAAACAATTAGTTTTAAGGTTTGTTTAGATATTGAGTATTTGGGAATAAGAAAATAGAATCATAAATCTAGAGGTAGATGAGACTTCAGAGGCTTCCATAACATCCCATAGGGGAAAAGGGTCAGAGGTGGGATTTGAATCCAGATCCTATGTCTTTATTTTTTACATATATGTCATTTTTGTGAAGTTTTTACATGCTGTCTTCCCCATCAGACTGTGAGCCCCCCTTTAGAGTAAGGACTATCCTTTGCCTTTGTTTCTCCAGCTCCCATCACGGTGCCCAGCATATAGAAGGCAATTAATAAATACTTCTTCCTTTCTCTCTCCCTTTTCAATCGTACTACAAAGTTAGGATATCTAAAACATTATGCATCATTTCTAAATCTACCTATCATCACTATTTATTCAGTTCCTTCTCTTTTTTTTGTTAATAATACAATTTCTCCAGTCATCTAGACTTGGAGTATCACTGAAATTCTCCAGGTCTGGAGTATTATTGACCCTTTCCTCTCCTTACTCCTCCCCTCATATCCACTTGGTTATTATATGTGGTTAATTTTTGTTTTCAATGCCCTTTTATACGTATCCTTTCTTTTTCATTCTTCTTGTCACCATACTAGCTCAGGCTTTCATTACTTGAAACATGGACTATAAAAATTATTTGGTTTCCCTCTCTTTAGTATCGCCACCTTCTATGGACAGGCTGCCATTTGTGCCTGTACTCCATTCTAAATGTCATAGTTGATAGTTGATAAATGCCATAGGAATTAATATTCCTATAATGCTACTCTTTCTTTTTAGGAAGAATTGACATTCCTGAAACACTCTTTATTTCATGTTGTTACCCCGTTTAAAAAAACAACAACAACAACAAAACTTTTAATGTCTCCTTATTGTCTAGACTCTAGAGGATAAAATTCAAACTTCTTTACCTGTCATTTAATAGCCTTCCATAATTTGGTTTCAGATTATGGTCAGCAAGGGCAGCTAGGTGTTGCAGGGAATGGAGCAGGAAGATTCATTGTCCAGAGTTTAAATATGGCTTTAGTCACTTATTGGTTATGTGACCCTGGGCAAGTGAGTTAACCCTGTTTATCTTAGTTTCTTCATCTGTAAAATGAGCTAGAAAGGAAATGGTAAATGACTCCAGTATCTTTGCCAAGAAAACCCCAATTGGGGTCACAAAGAGTTGGGCATGATTGAAACAACTGAACAACAGCAGTCTGTTCCCAATTGACTTGTCCAACTTGATTTCTTCTTAATCCTTTACATGAAACTACTGTAACCAGGCCATTCTGTGGATTGTACCCCCCAAATGATTTGTGCATTTTGACCTTTATGCTTTTGAATGACATTTTCCTAAGTTAAAATGCCCCATCAGTTTCTTATTTGGCCTTACGAATTCTGAAGTCCCAGTGTAAGTTCCACCTTCCTCATTACTGGATTCCAGCTCATTGTGCTTTCATTCTGCTGAATTTAATATTAGTTCTCATGTTTGTGCCACTCTTTTGGTACATATACTTCTTTAGTTTGTCAGTTATTCTTTTTTTTTTTTAAAGTTAATTTATTTAATTTTTAGTTTTCAACATTCATTTCCATAAGCTTTTGAGTTTTTGGGTTTTTTTTTTTTTTTTGCTTTTTGGAGGGCAGTTGGGGTTAAGTGACTTGCCCAAGGTCACATGGCTAGTTTTTTGTGTTGAGTGTCTGAGGCCGGACTTGAACTCAGGTACTCCTGACTCCAGGGCCGGTGCTCTATTCACTGCGCCACCTAGCTGCCCCTTGTCAGTTATTCTTTTAACATCTAGGTCCCAGTTTAACAACTGTGTTTTACAACTTTTGAGTACACGTATGGTATTTTACATGTAACATGTATGTTCTGACCCTGCTCTCAGAGCCAGGCCTAACACATCTCCCCTTTTGATTCCATGAGGCAATCCCATGGGGTTGAGGTGCTCTCTTTTCTTTTTCATTGGCTCAAACCCTCGCAACCTGTGTTTCTCCCATTTGTTAGGGACCTGTCACTACCATTACATTCCTTGTAACCACTTTTTTAGTAGTTGAATTTTACAAAGGAATTTTTACTTCAACGGCCTATAAATATTTATCAAATACCTACTGTATGCCAGGTATTGTGCTAAGGATTGGAGATACAGATATGAAAAAAAAAAGATATCTCTTGACCTCGAGGAACTTCCAATCTAATGGGGGAAAGCTTCCATAAAAGGAAGCTGAAAAGGGGGAGGAGGTACCCAAATGAGGACACAGTGAAGTCAGAGAAATATTGAAGTAGGTAGCCAGGTGAGGAATGAGATGTCTGTGCTAAGCAACCTCCTCCTTGCTCCTGCTCCTGCTCCTCCTCTTCCACTTTCTTCTTCTTATCCTTTTCCTCTTCCTCCTCTTCCTTTGTTATCTTCTTCAAAATATTTCCCCCTCAATTACACATAAAAACAATTTTTAATATTCTTTTTTTTTTGCTTTTTTTTTTTAGAAGGCAGTTGGGGTTAAGTGACTTGCCCAAGGTCACACGGCTAGTTTTTGTGTTAAGTGTCTGAGGCCGGATTTGAACTCAGGTACTCCTGAATCCAGGGCCGGTGCTCTATTCACTGCGCCACCTAGCCGCCCATTTAATATTCTTTTTTAAAATTTTGAGTTCCAAATTCTATTCTTTTCTCCCCTCCCCCCTCCCTGAGATGGTGAGCAATCTGATATGTCATATATGTGCAATCATGTAAAACATATTTCCATATTTGTCATTTTGTAGAAGAAAACTCTAACTAAAACCAACCAAACAAAAAAGAAAGCGAAAAACAATGTTTTGTTCTGTGTTTGACTCTATTAGTTCTTCCTCTGGAAGTGGATAATAGCATTTTTCATCATGAATACTTTGAGTTTTTCTTGGAACATTGTATTAAGGAGATTTGTTCATTGTACAATATTGCTGCTATTGTGTACAATGTTCTTCCAATTCTGCTCACTTCACTCTGACTCAGTTCATATAAAACTTTTCAGGTTTCTCTGAAACCATCCTGCTTCTCATTTCTTATAGCACAACAGTATTCCATCACAATCATACCATGACTTGTTCAGCCATTCTCCAACCGATGGACATCCCTTCAGTATCCAATCTTAGCCACTGCAAAAAGAACTGCTACAAATACCCTTGTACAAATAGGTTCTTTTCCCTTGTTAAAAATCTCTTTGTAATACAGAACTAGTAGTGATATTATTTGATCAAAAGTACATATAGGTACATATGACCAAAGGTACATATGCCCTTTGGGCATAGTCCCAAATTGCTCCCCAAAATTGTTGGACTGGTCCACAACTCCACTATCACTACGTTAGTGTCCCAATTTTCTCAAATCCGCTCCAACATTTATCATTTTCCTTTTCTCTCATATTAACCAACTGAAAGGTGTGAGTAAGGTGGTACCTCAGAGTTATTTTAATTTGTATTTCCCTAATCAATCAGGATTTAGAGCATTTTTTTCATATAACAATAGATAGCTTTGATCTCTGTCTGAAAACTGCCTGTTCACAGCAGCCACCTTAAATAGAGAATGGAGAGTTCATGATTTCACTTTTCAATTAAGAGGGTAGTGATGAGATGTGAGTACCAAGGCTAGTTGGATCTTGAAGGATGATGAAAATTGTCCAATGATGAACTTCCTGGGGCATGGTGAAAAAGTCAGAGAAGTTCCAAAGCAATGCAGCACAGCAGAAAATGTATGCCATGAGGCTGGCTGCTCTGTTCATCTGTGATAGGAGTACTAGACTAAAATTGAGCTTCCTGGGGACATAGTAGAGAATTCAGATAAATCCCAAAGCAGATATGGTAAGTATAAAAGCAAAACCTTTTCCCCAATACATTGAGGTATTCTCCCCTACTCTACCTTAGTCTTTGGGGAAGTAGAATAAACATTTATATAACATTGGTCCTAAAATTTACACAGCGTTGGTTCCACAAGCCCATGTCCAAAGGTGGCATTGTGTTGGATGAATTCCTGTTTTGTTTTTTTCTGGCATTGGTCCAGAAGGTTGCTCCAGAAGATCACATCTTGTTCCTTGAGGCATCAATACTGGGTTGATGGTGATACCTGTCCTGGTTCATGACTCCTGTTTCTCTCTCTCTCTCTCTCTCTCTCTCTCTCTCTCTCTCTCTCTCTTTCTCTCTCTCTCTCTTCCTCCCTCTCTCTCTTCCAACCAAGTTAGAGACTCCATTTCCTGTATCCAGAGCATTAAAAAATGAAAAAATTAAAAAAAAATCCAAAGAGTTCCATTTCCCAGGGGCTATATAGTTGCATAGGGTGAAAGTCCTTGAGAATTTTCTCCTTACCATATAGTTTCTAAACAGAATCTGAAGGTAAAGGAATCATATTGTTCTCCTCTACACAAATGTAGTCAAGATAGGACCAAGGCTGACTCAGGCCTTCTTGAAGATGCTGACAGCTTCTCCAAATCCAGTGGCAACTCAACCAGAACCAGTTACAGAATGTCGACATGTGCTCCATCCAGTCTCTCCAAGCGACTCTCCTTACATGCTCTCATAATTTCTAGCTTTTTAAAAAAAGTTACCTCCCCAGTGTCCCTCATGTGAAGAGACACCATCAGAACAAACTGATAGGGTCTGCACATGCTTCAAACCTCCATTAGTATGTATTTTTTTTCTAAGTCAAAAACCTTATGTGCATTCTCATTTTTTAAAGATAAAATTCAAAATCCTTTAGCTTTAAAAGATTTAGCAGCCGTGTCCCCTTCCAAAGGTTCCTGTTCTTCTCAAACTTTAACTGAATATCTCAAGCACTGTCAGTTAATTAATTTAAAAATGAATCAAATGGTAATCATTTGAGACAATGTGAATTATTTTGGGGAAAGGGAGCCTGGCTGGAGTACCTTAAATTATACCTCAGAGGAAAGCCACTTATTCTGTCCATACGCAAGACAGGGCACGATTATTCTCATACTAATTATTAATATGTTAGGAAAAACATATTTATTGAAGGAAACTTCTTAGAACATAATTTTAAAGCCAATTTTCCAAATTATTATGTGGACTACTTAAAGGGAGAAATAAGATGAGAGACTCATTCCCCATAATTCTTCTTCTGATCTGAAACACAATTGTAATGTTTACTCCTTTTTTTTTAGTGGGTCTATCTTAAGTAACATACCAGGAGCATCAGAGATGACTTTAAAAGGCACAGAAATGTAGTTTTAGTTTGTTTTTAATTCTAAATACTAATGAAAATATTTCTAAAGATTATAGAACCCATAGAGATTTATCCAGAACATCTGAGAATCACTTTCATTAATTTCCTTTTCAGTAAAGAACTATTTGAGGCTCTTGACTTATACCATCTACCTGCATATTGTAGAATGGATATCTGCTAATATCACCAACTACTAAAACTGGGCAAGGAATTCAGCTGTTATTGTAATTGGGTTGTCACTAACTGAAGCTTTGATTCTTAAGCATAGGTTCTGACAGTGCAATAAAGAAAGATGCACTATCATTTTACCTCTTTTTCATAGGTGTTCCATGTTGTGAGAGGAATAGTTAGTGGGCTCGCTGGGCAGTGTGAGGAAGGTTTTACATCTGTAAAGTGTCATGGTTCCTTTATTTATTTGAAATCTCCAAAAGTACAGAACATTTAGAGGGAAAATAAATGATGTCTCAAGCAGGAAATACATTAAATGCGTTAAAGGGAAAAAGATGTATTTAGAAGGAAACAGATCAGTTCTTAAAGGGAGTAGAAAGTGGGACACTCCACCCCCTCCTCCCTCTGATCACCATTATTGCTGTCACTTTTTCCTTTTAGGAGTTAGCCGATAACAAAGTTCCTGGGGCTCTGCCTATCCGAAGTGCTAGCCATGGCATTTTTGGTTCACTATGTAAGAATAATACTGTATTGTATTTATTGGTATTTACCTTGAGCGATTAGTAGGCAAAAACGACAAGAAGACTTATGAGGTACTTTGATAGAATAGGTTTGATATAAAGAAAGTTGAAGAGAGAGGTTGAAATTAGTTAGGTTGGTTGAGGAAGAAAGATGAAGGTACAGATTATGAAGTGTTTCAAATCCAGCTCACTTAAGCGAGAGGCTTGGGTTGGGGGAGTAGAATCTGCCTTTTAGATTCTTTGTCTTTCAAGCAAATTCTTCCTTGGAGTTGGAAAGTTGCAGTATAAGCCATCAGTACTAAGGAGTAGATCTGATAGGTATTTTGACAGGACCAGAGTAGGACTATCTTTGTGCTTTTTTTTTTTGGAGGGCAGTTGGGGTAAAGTGACTTGCCCAAGGTCACACAGCTAGTTTTTGTGTTAAGTGTCTGAGGACGGATTTGAACTCAGGTCCTCCTGACTCCAGGGCTGGTGCTCTATTCACTGCGCCACCTAGCCACCCCCAGAGTAGGACTATCTTTACCCAGCAAGCAAAGAACCAGTGATCATTTTCTGGGTCAACTATCCAGTCAATGAGACTTTAAGGATTAAGAATTTGTAGGTTATTGATGGTCTTATGGTATGCTGGTATAATTTTTATGTCCTGGTATGCACCATGGGGAAGCCCTTCTCTAATAAGAGGGGATTAGGAATAAACTCAATTGTTGTAATTCATATAGGCAACTCTGGTCTGTATCTGGAAGACACGGATTTCTGCAGTTATGATGGATTTTGGGTGTGGACCCTGGAATAGCACAAACCACAACTCTGGAGCAGAGACACATGTGACCATTTTCCATTTTTTCTAGGGAGAGAATTCCACAAAAGGGGGAAAAGATCCAGGTCCTGCCTGATACTGAAGATAGCACATTTGTATCATTCCTAAAGGCCTCAACTGACCTTTCTTCCTATATTCAAGCTATTCACGCTCATGGCAGGTCCTGTTCTCTATCACATAGAGGCTGGTTTGATCCATGAATAGAACACCTTCATTCTCTCTTATCTGGAATCCCTAAATACCCCAGTGGAAATGCCAACACAATCAACCTCCACTCTATTTAGCCATTTTCCAGAGCTGAAGGAGCATCCTAAAGGACCCTACTGAACACTGTACAAAGTGCCATTTGTGCCTTTTAGCCATCTCTGTGCCCCACAGCACATCATTCTTCCGGCTCTTCTGACAAGATTTCTGCAGATTCACTTTGTCCTCAATTGCTTTTTGCTATTTTGTGTGACATATACTTTTCTATTTTCTTCCTGTGCAATGTTTTAAAAGTGAGTTTGTACTTTAAATCAGTGTAGCTCTTGTTTGTTATGTTTCTCAGGTTGGTGAAGAGATTATAAATTTTTTTATTGTATAAGGTTGTTTCTGGGTTCCTTTGACCTCTTGGTAATGGTGAAACAGCTAAAAAGAATTCCAGTCTATTCTTATGGTGGATGAAATTCAACCATTTGGTGGGGAGCGGGGTGTAGGTTTCATTAAATATATTCAAATTTTTTTGTGTGTATAGACACAGTCTCATTTTAGAAGACTCTGGGCTGAATATTATGGTAATAAGAATGTGGAGCTTTGTTTCCCGACTTGGGCAAGAGGCCTAAATGCTTATCTTCAGAGAACAAATAGACATTTTTTGAAATAGAGTTATTTGGTCCAACACCTTTACCCCATGTCAACCTCAGGACACTTGGAAAAGAACACTTAAAAATCGATAGAAGATATATATCTCTAATTTTGTTGGCCATAAATTATAAAGATTAATTTTATCAGATTTTATGACTTCAAGTTTTATAACTCTTGTAATATAAGGTCTGTTCTCTCCGCAAACCTCAAAACACAAAATTGAGCTCATACACACATCAGAATCTTCTTAAGTTGTGCTTATCCATTGAGAAGGGCTTAAATAGTGCAGGATCACTTATCAGACAGAAATTATTATAAATTTTTAATGGATAACTGTGGGGAAAGTGATTTCTTATTTTTTAAAAATTTAAATAAGAAATTCATTTAAACATCAAGATGTTTGACTTGAAGGGAAAATTATCTAGGATCCTTTTTTTAAATTTTAATTTATTTTCTTGGTTACATCATTCATTTCCACAAGGTTTTGAGTTACAAATTTTCTCCCCTTCTTGTCCCTACCCCCCAGCCCAGAACATTGATCCCACTGTAAGACCCCTCCCACAATC
>JAQQSW010022179.1:0-10509 GCA_028646575.1 Pseudocheirus occidentalis
TGTGGCAAGATACTCAATTTAGAGTTTAGCATTATTAATTGGCCTAATTTTGTTGTTGCTGTGCCTCAGGGAATAAGGAGATACAAGGAAAGGGAGAGAAATGGAGAATAGCTTGTCAGTGGAGCAGTCAGAACATACACAACATTTATCATTCACCTTTTTATATGGGTATAATTAGTGCCCCCCCAAATTACAATAGTAAAATCAAAGATCACTGATCACAGATGACCATAACAAATGTAATAATAATGAAAAAGTTTGAAATATTGCAAGATTTACTAAGATATGATACAGAGACACACTGTGAGCACATACCATTGGAAAAAAATCGCAATGATAGACTTGCCAAATGCAAGGTTACCACAAACCTTTGATTTGTTTTTTTAAAAAAATGCATCCTCTGCGAAGAACAATAAAGCAAAGTGAAATAAAAGGAGGTATGCCTGCAGCTATTCCCCATAAGTTTTTGAAAAGACATCTCGTAACCAGTCTCTCATATGTGACTCCACTGTGACTCTCTACTGGTTCTTTGTAAGCCCTCAAGGAGGTTCACGTGCTGACTAATGTGGAAATATGTTTAATACAATTGTACATGTATAGCCTATATCAGTGCATTTTGCATTTTGAGGAGGGGAGGAGGGAAGGAGAGAGGGAGAAAAACAATTTGGAACACAAGATCTTATAAGAGTGAATATTGAAAACTATCTTTACATCTAATTGGAAAAAGTAAAATACTAACAAGTGGGAAAAAATAATATAGTTAAAATACTGAAACTATAAAACATTCATTCAATATTAAAAAAGGAGTGCGCCAGGCAAGCCAATCTAGCATCGCCACCTTGACCACCATCTGTCTTCAGACTCTGAAGGAGATAGCCAAGGATCCTGAACCTGAGTCTTGAAATTAGCAGTGTCTGCCCCACAACTACTAGACCTATTTCAATCCCAACCTCACTAAAATCTTTGTGGTGAAGGCCCCCAACTTCCTCATCACCACCATCAATCAACAAGTGCAGACCAACTGCCATGGACAGGCAGATGGGCAAAGAGCCCTAGATGTAGTAGCATGGCACTCTAAATCACTGATCCTGCATCCAGCCTAGCTCTCACAGTCAGGATCTGAGGAGGCAATTCCTGTGGAGAAGGGGCCAATAATCCTCCTAAATTTCAACCAGCTGCCACTCACAGGGGAGACAAGCCAGCCTAGATGAAGCAAGACACCTTGAGGAGGCAATACATGCCAGGCAAGTAAAATCATTACCACCACCACCTTGACCACCACCTTCTCTTAGACTTTGTTGCAGACATCCCAGGATTCTGAACTTTAGAACATAGGTAATCACATCACATCTAGCCCAATGGCCTCATCATCCCATGAAGCAACCCCTCTGGAGGTGCAGCCTGGCAACTTCTTGGGCAGGGGCTACAACCATAGCTACTGAAGAATAAGGAAAAAAGTGCTCATCACCAAAATTCTTGCCACTCTCAAATGGTTCAACATCACAAACCAATGAGTTTACCAGGGGAAATACTGTTATATAGGTATTAACATCTATTTTACCACTCAATTCTCAGGACTATGAGATCTTTCCATTTTACTTGTAATTGAAGTGTTCCACATGTGTTATTTCTCTCATTAGAATGTGAGCACCTTGAGTGCAGGGACTGTCTTGTTGTTGGAACAATGGAAAGGTCAACCCTAATGTTCACCTAGTATCCACCAAGAGGAAAATCACTGAAATGTCTGCAGTCACCCCTGTGCTGTAAGAGAGATGCTCTCCCACTCCTCCAGTTTATGGAAACAGAATGTTGACATTTAGCAAGTGAACTTCTTGATTGCTGTAACACCATGCATGAGCAGATTCCCAAAAGAATGCTACTGTGAACAGCTTCTAAGGTTCTGATCACACAGTATAGTGAAAATTCTATTTATACTACTGCAAATCAAGGCAAATGTTCACAATCACTTCATAATACAATAATCAATACTTAATCATTCCATCAATTCACAATACAATAATCAATCTTCCATTCATTAGGAAATTATAGATTAACTTAATCAGTCACTTATGTAGCAATCAGTCACTAAATACAATCATTAGAAAATTACACAAGCCCTCCACCCCTTGGTCTCTAGTAAACTTCAATTTCATCAGGCATTCTATATCCAAGGAGAGACCTTTTCTTCATCTTGACTCGGGGTGATCTCTCAGATTCCCTGGATCCCCTTCCATGGTCCCTGCTCCTACTTGAATCCACCAAACAGTCACCTGGATTTAGAGGCAGACAGCTGGTCTTTGTCCTTGTCCAGGTCCTTGTTCAGTACTCCAGGCAATCCCTGGTATAGACTGAAGTTCACAGGGTCCAGCACATCTCAAAACCTTCACCACTTCTGTTGCCGGGAGCTCAAGGATCAACCAAGCCACAAGCAAACAAAGTCTTATTCTGGTCATGCTTCTTCAGTCTTACAGCAGTTCAGCTGGCCCTAGGACCCAGGAGAAATCTTGGCCTTACAGGCAGCCCTCTCAGCCTTCCATATTTTGGTCTTGTAGAAAACCCCAACTCAGTTCTCAGTCCAACAGCCCAGCTCTCAGATGCTGGGACAATTCTTCTCCCTCCACCAGGAGCCAGCAGGAAGAAAATTCCTGATTCTGATTCTCTGTGTCTAGAACTCTTCTTATATACACACACTGGCCTTCTGTCTCAGCCAACCCCCTCCTGCCAGTCACCAACAGGAGACAGAGTTCACACCCTCTGTTCACACAGGAGACAGAGTTCACACTCTCTGCCTCTTTCACAGTACTTAGTCCTTAGTCACTAAGAGCCAAGTACCTGCTAAATTAATTACTGTTATAATTGCTTCTCTTACAAATCTGGTGCTGCATAGGAGAGAGCAGTGAGATTAGAAGGTGCTTCTTCCTAAGCAAAATCCTGTGAGATTTGCTGAAGTCTCTGCTGCTCTAACTCTTCCTAATAATATTACTATTCTATCACTCATTAAGTTACTTTACCTTTGATTATATTATGAGGTCTAAGTGAAAGGAAGCATGATGTATTAACAGAGTTCTAGACTTGGAGTCAGGAAGACCTTGGTTTGAATACTGCCTGCAGACTATCACTAGCTACGTGTCCCTGGGCAAATCCCTTAATCTCACTAATATTCAATTTCCTCATATGTATAATGAAGGGGACTGACTTGCAATTTTCTAAGATCAGTCCCAGTACTAATACTGTGTGTAATAATACTTTATACTATGAGTATGAGCTAGGAGCATAGCATCCCCAGGTTCAGATCTAAGTGCCCAAGTCATTCAACTTCCCTCAATTGTCTCTTCTGTAAAATGAAAATAATAATTCTTGGAGCATCTATTTCATGGGGTTTTGTAAGGTCTAAAAGAGATAGCAAGTTTTAAATGAAATTCTCAAAAAAGAGTGAAATTTAAAATAAATAAAAATTTAACACCCTTCCACCCAAACTTGCTTTTGTCCATCCATCCTCCAGCTTTAATGGTAAGAGCATAGGGAAGATGGAACTTTTTCAAAAGAAAACTCTCTTTCCTTTATTACTTGAACATCTTTCATTACACATTTTACCAAATTCTTGGAGAAAGGAATCCATTCCTCAAAGCTGTGTGTTGCATAGCCCATCCTAGCTTGAATATGAGTACAAGCAAAATGAATTTGTTCATATAATTTGTAAATGCTCATCCATCCAACCCTTCATTTTTAAACCTCAAGTTAACCATGATTGCACCATGGCTACATGGCACATGACTACACAGTAATGAAAATGTTAATATAACAATAAAGGCAACAGCAACAATAATTAGCATTTATATACCATCTACTCTGTGCCAGGCATTGTGCTAAGCTCTTTACAAATATTAACTCATTTGATCCTCACCATATAGCTTTCGTCATCCTCATCCATAGTATAATGTATTTAAAACCCTACCTCCCTGTGAGGTAAGTGCTATTATTACCCCCATTTTACAGTTGGAGAAACTAAGGCAAAGCAAGATTAAACCCAGGGTTACTTAGTTAGTGAATGTCTGGGGCCGAATTTGCACTCAGGTCTTGCTGACTCCAGACCTAGCTCTCTATTCATAATACTATAATGGAATAAGAGTTTCAATATATCTGTTTATTTGTGCTCTAATCAGTGTGGCTACTTACTCTATTAGGGAAAGTTGCAACCACACAGTGAAACAAGCAGTACCTGTGACAGGCTGTAAACTTATGAGAGCAATGCTGGGATGGCCCAAAACACTTCAGGGACTTCTCTTTTGGAAATCCCTTTGGAGCCAATTTATGAAAAACACGAGAAAATTATTCTCATCCCTCTGTAGTCACACTTCATTTTAGACTTTAAGTAACTTTATCCAGCTTCTTCACCTACCTCAATCACCAGCTCTGATTCTAAATTGCTTTGGGGTGCTTTCAAAATCAAATCCACTTTCCAAAGATGCGTATCTCTTGCTCCTGGGAATATGCACAAGGATGTGTTAGGTTTAGACTCAGAAGTTCAATTCCCAAACTCTTTTGGAACAATAGAAGCATCACTGGAATCATGATAACAGCCTCTTCAAATGACTATTCTGAAAGAAACAACAGTAATTTAGATATACACTCTGCGTAGTTCAGTAAGAACCAGACCCATTACATTCTGCATTATCGTTACATGGTGTTTTGCATGCTAGAGATGACAAAGATGACAAATATACCAGTGAGGGCCTGTCTACTTGTCTATTATTTTTCTGAGTAAGACTGTAGTATCATAATGATGTGGCTAGGCCAGATTTAGATAAGGGGAGTCCATTAATCCTTAGGATTTCAGAGACCCTCTTGGTTAACTAATACACAAACACACATAGATTCACACACACACACACACACACACACACCTCCCTCCTCCAGGCCAGGGGTTTTGCATACATCATGCTGTGGATGATGATTACATAAGCTATTGACCATGCCCAAATATTCTAATCGATCTGTGATCTCGATGATTTGAGACTTCTCTCAGTGATTTATATTGTAACCCATTCATGCCTTCCCATCCTGAGTCAGTCTTGTACATATCTTCTCATAAGTTATGCACTAGGTTTCTGTGCAACACAATAAAAGCCTTCATCAGTTTCTCTTGACAACAAAGGGTACCAGTAGAGCACTCTGGCTGCCCAACTGTAATCACTACCTTCTCTTCTTATCTTGCAATACCTTGATAGCATCTTTTGCTCCTGAGATTCTTCAGGATTTCTTATTGATTATATATATTCACCATATGTTTCTTATTGCTTTTCAAAGGATATTTACTTTTAATTCTTTGTAGACATATTTCATACCTCAAATACAATAATACTGGTCTATTGTTGGTGTTAGGAAGATGGATCCTTGATTGGTGAATAGCTAAGGAAATTTTGTGACGCCAAGATAATGATTTGTTACTATTCTATAACATAGATGTCAAAAATGTAGTCACATTCATAGCACCTGTAGCACTTTAAACCGGATTACAATGTAATTGAGAGCTTTAACAATAAAACAAAAAGAAATCGAAAGAATTAGAATAGGCTACAAGGAAATAAAAGTGTCACTCTTTGTAGATGATATGATGGTATACTTACAGAATCCTAGGGAATCAACTAAAAACCTAGTTGAAATAATTAACAACTTCAGCAAAATTGCAGGATATAAAATAAATCAACATTTCCATATATTACCAACACAATCCAGCAGCAAGAGATATCAAAAGAAATTCCTCTTAAAATAATTGCAGACAATGTAAAATACTTGGAAGTCTACCTGCCAAGACAAACCCAGGAATTCTATCAACACAATTACAAAACACTTTTTACACAAATAAAGTCAGATCTAAACAATTGGAAAAAGATCAATTGTTCATTAGTAGGTCAAGTCAATGGAGTAAAAATGACAACTCCACCTAAATTGCCTCAGACATTTACTAGCTCTGTGACCTTGGGCAAGTCATTTAAACTTGTTTGCCTCGGTTCTTCATCTCTAAAATTAGCCAGAGAAAGAAATAGAAAACCACTCTACTCTTTTTGCCCAGAAAACCCAAAAGGGGTTCACAAAGAGTTGGGTATAACTGATATAACTGGTATAACAATAACTTAAATTAATTTATTTATTCAGTGCCATACTAATCAAATTACAAAAAAAAATTATAGACCTAGAAAAAAATTGTAACAAAATCTATCTGGGTAAACAGAAGGTCACGAACATCAAGGGAACCAATTTTTTTTAATATGAAAGAAAGTGGACTAAGTTCTGTATCTCAAAGTATATTATAAAGTGGTCATCATCAAACAGTCTTGTACTGGCTAAGAAAAAATGTGGTGGATCAGTGGAATATATAAGCCTATATAGTAGATTACTGTGCACAGCAATAAATGACCATAGAAATCTAATGTTTGACAAACTCAAAGATTCATGTTTTTGGTGAAAAGAAATCGCTATTTGACAAAAATTCCTGGAAAAACTGGAAAGTAGTTTGACAGAAACCAGTGTCAACTTCTGGAGTTTGGTCTAAGAAAGACAAATGGAATTGGGCTGTATGTGTATGTATTCCTTTCAAAGTAAGTGAACATGTATATAAATGCATGGGAGCTACAGTTGTAAACTGTAGTTTGGGGTTAGTCTGCACAGATATAAAACACTGAATCAAGGAAGACCACTTTGATTCGGGATGTCTGGCCTTCTGTCAGCTAAGACTACAATTCCCAATAAGCAATGAAGTGCCCCTGATTCAGGATCTGTCCTCTTTTGTAGCCAAAATTATAGTTTCCATAAAGCAAGGAAGTGCCCCCTGACTAAGGATTTCTGTGCAAGCTCCACCTGGTCTTGTGGTTGCTGACACAGCAGTAGGATTTGGGGGTTCACTCAGAGAGCATCACAAAGCATTATTGTTATGTCTGTCCAGAAGGACTCAAATCATTCTCCCTGATTGACTGGTCTAGGTTTTCGGCCTTCTTCAGGTCATGAGATGTGTAAGCAGACCAAGATTCACTCCATATACTGAAATAAAGTTAATGGGCATATGATTTAGACATAAAGGGTGGTATTATAAGGAAAGAAGGCAAGCAGGAAACATTTTACCTGTCAGATTTACAGATAAGGAGAGACTATGACTAAAGAAGAAATAGAAAGTATTATGGGATCTAAAATAGATAACTTTGATTACATCAAATTAAAAAGGATTTGCACAAAACCAATGTAGCCAAGATTAAAAGGAAAGCAGAAAACATGGGGCAATGTTTACAGCAAGTTTCTCTGATGAAGGTCTCATTTCTCAAATATTATGGAGAATACAAGTCATCCCCCAATTGATAAATCATCAAAGAATATGAATAAGTAGTTGCCAGAAGAAAGTATTTGTAGTAAAAATAAAACTATCTATAGTTAAATGAAAAAAATGCTCTAAATCACTATTGATTAGAGAAATGAAAATTAAGACAACTCTGAGGTACAACTGCACACTATCGGATTGGCTGATATGATAGAAAATGACAGTGACAAATATTGGAAGGAATGTGGAAAAATTGGGACATTAATGCACTGTTGGTGAAGCTGTGAACTAATCCAGCCATTCTGGAGAGCAATTTAAAATTATGTCCAAAGGGCTATAAAACTGTCTATACCCTTCCACCCCAAAATACTGTTACTAGATCCATACTTCAAAGAGATCAAAGAAAAAGGAAAAATACTTATATGTACAAAAATATTTAGAGCAGGTTTTTGTGGTGGCAAAGAATTAGAAATCGAGGGGGTGCCCAGCAACTGGGGAACGACCAAACAAGTTGTGGTATATGATTAAGAGGTAATGCTATTGTGCTATAAAAATGACAGGCAATATGGTTTCAAAAAACCCTAGGAACACTTAGATGAACTGATGCAAAGAGAAATAAATACAACCAGGGAATACTGTACATAGTAACAGCAATATTGTACAATGATCAAGAGTGAATGACTTAGCTATTCTCAGCAATAAAAAAATTCTGAAGGACTTATGATGAAAAATACTATCTACCTCCAGAGAAAGAACTGATGACATATAAATGCAGGTTGAAGTGTGCTTATTTTGTACTTCTTTATTACTCTTGGGATTTTTTTGACTTGTGTTTTCTTTTTCAACATGGCTAATGTGAAAATGTTTTTCATGACTATGAAAAGGTAATTAGGAAATATTTAACAAAATAAATACAAATACAATAGGACATTGACAATGTCAATACATGGATTTCTATTTGCAACTAGCAGATATTCTTATGTAAAATTTAGTGGCCCTATTTCTATTTGAGTTTCATACCACTGTTGTAAGAAATTGTGAATATGAGGAATATTGCCTGAGAGTGATGACGATAAGCAGAAATTTGCCAGGATGCCACATTTGGAGGGAGATGTCCAACCTGCGACTGTACCTCTAGGAATCAGACTACAATTCAGATCTTTCCATCACACTCCCAGAAACTTCTTCATCCTAGAAACTTACTTCAACATTGGAACTCATACGTGAGAAGTAAGCTCTCCTCTGCATTTCCTCCCTCTTATTAGACAACTCCTTCTAGAATCTCCATTTAAACTGGATGCCCAGGCCAGCAATCTCTTCTTTTCTCACTAGGCTATATTCCTTCAATCTGAACTCTATTGTTCTGGGTATTGTCATCCCCACACTCCCTAATATTTCAGCCCCAGGATCAAATGGGATAACATTTGTAAAGTATAGAACACAATACTTTGCACACAGAGATACTTAATAAATGCTTGCACTTCTCACACATATAGTAAGCCGTGAATTAAATCCATGTTGTCTAATACAGAGAAACGTGAAAAGATGACCATGAACTAATGCAAAATGAAGAATGCCAGAAGAGGAAAACAATATACGCAATGACTACTGCAAAACAATTGAAACTGAGCTCTTTGAAATGATCATAAACACACTTAACCCAAAGATGAGACATGAGAAAGTACTTGCCCTCACTCCTGTGCAGAGGTGGGGGACTTTGGATGCAGAACAGTGGATCAGCATTAGATTTTTTTTTTGATACATTAGTTTTGCTCATTTTTTTTTCGCCTTTTTTTTTATTCTTCATTATAAGGGATGGCTCTCTAAGAGAGAAATAAGAATAGATACATTGGGAAATGTCAATGTTATAAAAACAAATTATATTAAAAAAATTTTCAAAGTAAAATAAAATATTGGGCCTCTTTTGCATGCAAGTTTTGGGGTCAGTAAAGAAGTTTTGTAATTAATTGTCTAGAGGCCATTCTGAAATGGGTGTATATCCCCAAGGGCTTAGCTTAAGCTTGTGAACTAGCTGTGACATAACAAATGACATAACAAAGGTCTCATCAAAGGAGCAATGAGGACTCAGGACCAGGGGAACTCATACTTTGTCTAAGGAATTCATACTTTGTTAAGGTGACACAAGAATGACCACCTGATTCTTTCTGAGACAGAAAAATTATTTTATTTCTCCTGGGGTGGGTCTGAGTCTGTGTGCTACATAAAGAACAATTTCTTAACAAGTAGAGCAGTGTGACATTGTGGTTTGCCTCCAGAGTTAGTGGTTACATTCTTAATGACGGTCTTCAAGGGGAGGCTGGATTCCTATTCATTAGAGGCTTTGTAGAGGAGATGCCTGTTCAGGTTATTTTGTGATATCTATCTTTTGTCTGGATTTTTTGAAATCTGTTCTCATAAAACCTCTGCTCATCTTTCTATCCTTTATCACTTTATCAAAGTTTAAGATGAAGTGATGATTTATACCCGCTGTTCCAGTAATTCTATATTTCTAGTTCTATTCCTTATTCCTCAAAATTAGACCAAGGCTTGTGGTTACCATGGTCACTTCTACCAGTTTTGGAATAATAAAACAATCATTAAGGAAATTCACGAATTTTTTCACTTAGTCTCCTTTCAGTAGAAAATGAGCTAGCAGTTGAATTCTCATATCACTTCTGTGCCAGGTTTGTGATGTATTTCCCAACTCTATTACCCATAAACTCTAGTTTCTTGTAGTATAAGCCCACCATAATATCACTTCTTGAGTATCACCCAAGGCTCTCAAACCATGCTTTTCCATTCTTTTTTATTATTTTTATTGACTTGTTTGTTTACTTTTAGTTTACAAGATTCAGTTACAGAATCACTTGGGTTTCAGATTTTCTCCCCTTCCTTCCCCCCACCACCCCCACCCCTGCCGCCATGGTGGTGTACAATCATGTATAGGATCTGCAAACTGTTTCACATTGTACAACAGTCTGGTTGTATAAAAGCATTGTAACCAATGGAGTGAACAATGGGGGAAAAATCCAAACATAGAAAATGATAGCATGTATTGCTTCAGTCTCCATTTAAACTCTGATCTTTCTAGATCTTTCTCTGAATGTAGATATCTCCTTCCATTCTGAGACTCGTAGAGTTGTCTTTTAACTGTGCGTTGCTAAGAAGAGTCCAGTTTATCAAAGTTGGTCATCACACAT
>JAQQSW010022180.1:0-10509 GCA_028646575.1 Pseudocheirus occidentalis
ATATATATATATATATATATATATATATATATACACATACACATATTTACAATCATCACCAATGTGGGGAAGTACCTGACCACACAAGCTGGGAAATCCCAGGTACAGCCGTCAGGGCCCCCTTCAGGAGGGTCCCAGGCAGGACATCTCCATGGATGAGATTCCAATTTGGGGTCTGAATCTTACAGTTTAAGTAGTGCTGAGAACAAAGAAGGCATACCGCCAGGTGTTTTTAGCAAGCATTGTATCTTGTGTGAGGATGGGGGAGGGAGGCTAATCCCTCTAAGGCCCCTCCACCCCCACCTCCAAGAGCAATGTTTTCCTTGGAATAGCTAGTTCCAGGAGAAGAGCAGCCCTCACATTCTCAGGATTCTCTGTTCCAAATCAACTCAGGGTAATAGATCATATTGAGTTGGGGCCTTGGTTTGTATAATCTTACTCCTCGCAGAGGAGCTTACCTTGTCCCTCCATGATCTTCTTCATCAATTCTTTTTTTTTTTTTTTTTGGAGGGGGCAAGGCAAGGGAATTAGGGTTAAGTGACTTGCCTAAGGTCACATCCTAGTGTGTCAGGTTTCTGAGGATGGATTTGAACTCAGGTCCTTCTGACTCCAGAGCTGGTGCTCTATTCACTGCACTATCTAGCTGTCCCGCTTTCCATTAATTCTTAAAAGCACATTAGTATTCCATCACAGTCACATACCACAACTTGTTCAATTGTACCCCAGTTGATAGGCATTCCAGTTCTTTGCCACCACAAGAAGAGCTGCTATAAATACTCTTTTTTACATGTAGGTCTTTTTCCTTTTTCTTTGATCTCTTTGGGGTATAGACCTGCTAGCAATATTGCAGGGTCAAAAGGTATGCAGTTTTATAGCACTTGGGGCATAGTTCCAAATTGTTCTCCAGAATGGTTGGATCCACCAGCAGTACATTAGTGTCCCGATTTTGCCGCATTGTTATTTCCCCTTTTTTATCAGTTAGTCATACCAACCAGTAGATGTGGGTGGTACTTCAGAATTCTTTTAATTTGCATTTTTCTAATCATTAGTGATTTAGAGCATTTTTTTATATGACTTTTGAAGGCTTTTATTTCTTTAGAAAAATGTGGGTTTGTATCCTTTGACTATTTTATCCATTGTGGAATGACATTTTTTTTAAAATAAATTTGACTCAGTTCTCTATAATATTTAAGAAATGAGAACTTCAGGGGTGACTAGGTAGTACAGTGAATAGAATACCAGCCCTGGAGTCAGGAGGACCTGAGTTAAAACCTGGCCTCAGACACTTAACACAAAACTAGCCATGTGACCTTGGGCAAGTCACTTAACCCCAATTGCCCTACCTTTCCCCCTCCAAAAAGAAAAAAAAAGAAATGAGAACTTCACAAGAAAATACTTTGATTCCTTTAGTTTTCTTTTAGGAAATGGAAAACGTTTTTCATCATGGGGTATATTGGAATTGTCCTGGAACATTGTCTTGATCTGAGTGACTAAGTCTTTCACAATTGATTATCCTTACAATATTGCTGTTCATTCATTTCGTTAATATTCTCTGCTTTTTGTTTCTCCAGATGAAATTTGTTATTAATTTCTCTAACTCTACAAGTAATTTTTGGTAGGTTGATTAGTCTGGTACTGAATAAGTAAATCAGCATTGGCAAAATTGTCATTTTTGTTATATTGACTTGGCTTACCCATGAGTAATTAATATTACTCCAGTTGTTTAGATCTGTCATTTAATATAAAGAGTGTTTTGAAATTGTGTTCACATAGATCCTGTGTATACCTTGGCAGGTAGACCCCCAAGTACTTTATGCAGTCTGCACTTATTTTTAAGGAGCAGCTAGGTGGCACAGTGGAAATGGGTTTGGGATCTGAAAGACTCATCCTCATGAATTCACATCCAGTCTCAAACATTTATCTGTGTGATGCTGGGCAAGTCCCTTAACCCTGTTTGCCTCAGTTCCTCATCTGTTAAAAAAAAAAAAGAGAAAGCAATAGCAAACCAATGTGCAATATCTTTGCCAAGAAAACCCTAAATGGAATCACAGAGAGTCAGACATGACTGAAATGGGGGGCAGCTAGTAGGTGGAGTGCAAGGTCTGGAGGCAGGAAGAGTTCAAATCTACCCTCAGACACCTAGTTGTGTGACAGTGGGCAAGTACCTTAATCCTTTTTGCTTTATTTTCCTCATCTGTAAAATAAGCTGGAGAAGGAAGTGGCCAACCCATATCTTTGTTAAAATCCAAAATGAGGTCACAGAGTGTCATGACTGAACAACAAGAAGTTATTTTTGATAGAATATCTCCATCTCTTCCTGCTGAGTTTTGTTGGTAGTATAAAGAAATACTTTGTATTTGTATGTGTTCATTTTATATCCTGCAACTTTGTTAAAGTTATTCATCATTTCAGTTTTTTTAGTTAATTCTATTAGGGGAGTGTTGCAAGTCCCCCAGCTTTGGCTTGCTGAAAGTGCACCCCAGGACCACCCCCCAAGACCACAATCTGGATCCAGGCCACTCAGTGCAAGAGCACTTGGCCCTGATAAATCGATTCAGCCCCCCTGCGGAGTCAGGCCAGGGGCTCTGAAGCAGCCTGGTGGGGGCTGCCTGAGGATCCAGCAGTTCCCTTCCCCCACTGCTTCCTTGCCCTGGGTGCAGAATGGCGGAACTGCTTTTACCACCCCCAAATTAATTTTCAAAGTTTCACTTTCACTAACTGACTCTGATGCTTTAAAGCTCCCCTTAGGCAGGTGCTTTAGATTTTCGCACACTGCAGTTTGGGAGGCTCTTCCTGGCAGCTGCTGAAGTTTTGGGCTGGCTGGGTCTCTGCTCCGCTAAGGTGCAAGCTGCACCTCTCCCGTCTAGGATCCTCACACCTTGGCAGATGTGGAGGTGCTGGAGGCTGTAGAACCTGTGCGGACTGGCTGCAGTGCCCGGCTCAGCTTAGCCCGGCTCCTTCCCACCATCCCAGTCCTGGCCACGGTCTCTGCTTCAGGCTGTTTCAGTCTCCGCTCCCCTGCTGCCGAGCTGCCTTGAGCGAGAGATGGGTTCTCTGTATTTTTGTGAGTCTGAGACTCCTAGACTTTATCTGTGATCATAATTTAATGGGTGTTTAGGGTTGCGGTGTGGGAGCTGCGGGACCTTGCTGCTTCTACACCACCATCTACTACTTTTTAATATTTTGTAGGAGAAGCAAATGGTGTAGTGAATAGAAAGGCAGCCTTGTAGTTAAGAAAACCTGACTGTGTGATCATAGGCAAGTCACTTAACTTCTCAGTGCCCCAGGCTACTGTGTAAGTTGGATAGCAGGTATACATACTAGATCAGCACTGGTAGAGTGAGTTTCCTCAGAGAGGTCTGTATACCTATGAATATGATTCTACCCCAAAATAAAAATCACGTGAGACACAAAAAGATAATGCAAGAGGTGTGTATAGAGTTCTCAAGGTTGAACTTGTTTTGTAGCCACCCTAAATTGATGCAAATCCAGTATGAGATACTCCTTGTAGTGTCCAGCAGTATAGGAGTAGGAGAAAAATTAAAAATAATTTTTAATTTGAATTTTGATCATGCTAAAATAATATAATTGCAACTGAGTTGTGTCAAATAAATATGAATCAGATGTGAAATGCTGTATTTGCTGAACTAGTCTCAAGGTCATATTTTCATCTCAGTAGTTTATATAACTTGATCCTATACAATTAGAGTCTTGCCCCTCACCTCTTTTATCATCTGAATATTACTGGACATCTAAATAAGCCATTGATAATGATATGCTAACCAAATTCCCTTAGAGACTTTCCAAGGGAATTTTCAAATTATTTTGTTTAACCTGTTCATTTGACAAGTGGAGAAATGGCTGTCCTAGGAGGTTAAGTAGTTTATTCAGTTCTGTAAATGATACAAAACCAGCATTCAGCTCCAAATTTCCTGACTCCTGCTTTAGTATTTAATGCTCTTTTTGCTATATCTCCAGTCTTCTGATTTTTTGAATACTATGCATAATATCCAGAATTTATTTTGTATTACATTGAATATCTGAAGGATACAGTTTTTTCCTTCTAAGGCAAGCAAGGCAGATGAAAATAAGTTTTGTTGGTTCTCTTTTGCTAGTTCATGTAACTTACGGAAGATGCATCTAGTATAATGGAAAGAGCATTGGACAAGAAGTCCTGGTTTTGTAGTATTGAGACTTTGGACAAGTCAATCACTTCATATCACTAAGTGTTAGTTTTTTCATTTATAAAATGACAGAATTGGACATACATTAGATCAGTGAACTCTTTTGGTGCTATAATAAAATCATCCTGGCTACATATTACTAATTTCTTCAGCAAGTATTAATTATTTACAATCAATAGACCCTGTGCTAGGCAATTATGATACTAACTAGGAGTATCAGTAAAGAACTTCTAGTAGAAAATGGCAGGCACTGGAGCTGAGTCTTGGAGGAAACCATAGATTCAAAGAAGTGGAGATGAGAGACAGTACCTTCCAGGATTGGGTAGGACAGCCTGTTTAAAGACATAGGGGCAGAAGATGGAATGCTGAATTTCAGGAGGCAATTGGGCTAGTTTGTCTGGGATTTAAAGTATATAAAGTGAGTACTGTGCAATGTCTGGAAACAAGTTTGTGAATGGCTTTAAATGCCAACTGAACAGTTTATATTTTTATTTTCAGGTTGGTATGGTGTCAGTAAAATTTCTTGATTGGAAGAATGACATGATCAGACCTCAGGAAAGCTATTTTGACAGATGTTTGAAAGATGTATTCAAAGTAGGGAGACCAATTAAAAAGCTTGCATTAGTGAGGCTATTGTATCAGTGAGATGAGAAGTGATGAGGACCAGAACTACAGTAGTTGTGGTGGTAACTGCAGTGGCAGGAGTGAGTGGAGAGAGGTGAGAGACAAGTTTGAAAGATAGGATCGAAGTAGAGTTGAGTTGGCAACTGATTGGGCCAAGGAAGTAAGGGTCAAGGAGTCATAATGATGAGGGAAAGAGGGAGGAAGGATTTCTAAGAAATCCTTGAAGGGTTCTAGTCTGAAATGAATTCCCCGGACTCAAGCAGTCTTGGCAGTGAGGACTGTAAAAGTCTGTTACACTGGCTTGCCAGTGGGCAGGAGAGAAGGTGGACCTGCAGAAGTGCAGGAATTAGAGACACAGGTTTTAAAACCATAAATCTATAAATCATGTATCAGTTGTGCTAACTAGGTCAGTAAGGGAGGGATTTGTGTACCCCAGTGCCTGTATATCTTATTTCCCAGTTGCCTGTAAAAAATGTATATAATAATAATATTTTTTTTAATATTTGATTTTAAAACTTTGATTTTCAGATTTTTTTCCCTTCTTCCCTTATCACCCACCCCTACTGGGAAGATAAGCAACTCAATATAGGCTGTACATGCGTAGTTACGCAAAACATTTCCATAGTAGATATATTGTGAAAGACTGCCTGTATTACCCTCCAACTTATCCCTCCCCCGACTTATTCTATTTTGACCCTGCCCCTTTTCAAAAGTGTGTGCTTCTAACTACCCTCTTCCATAATCTGCTCTCCCTTCTATCATTCCCCCTCTTATCCCCTACCTCCCTTTTTTTTCCCTGTAGGGTAAGATACCCAATTGAGTGTGTATGTTATTCTCTCCCTAGGCCAGATTCAATGAGAATCAGGTTGTCCCATTCCCTTTCACCTTCCTGCTCTTCTCCTCCATTGTAACAGTTTTCTCTTGCCTCTTTTATATGAGATAATTTACCCTAATCTATCACTCTCTTTCTCCTTCTCCCAATAAATTCCTGTCTTACCTCTTAATTTTATTTTTTAGATATCATCCCTTCATATTCTACTCATCCTGTGTTCTCTGTCTACATATACATGAAAATGCAAATACCCACACTCACATATATATTTATATATACATACATCCTCCTATACATACATATGTATACATACATACATACATATATATATTCCCTTCAGCTATCCTCATACTAAGAAAAGTCTTATGAGTTAACAATGATCATTTTTACATGTAGAAATGTGGATAGTTCAACTTTAATAAGTTCCTAATGATTTCTTTTTCCTGTTTACCTTCTCATGCTTCTCTTGCTTTTTGTATTTGAAAGTCAGATTTTCTCTCAACTCGGGTTTTTTCATCAAGAATGCTTGAACATCCTCTATTTCGTTGAAGGATCATATTTTTCCCTGTAGCGTTATACTCAGTTTTGCTGGGTACATGATTCTGGGTTTTAGTCCTAGCTGCTTTGACCTCCGGAATATTATATTCCAAGCCCTTTGGTCCCTTACTGTAGAAGCTACTAGGTCTTGTGTTATCCAGATTGTATTTCCACAGTACTCAAATTGTTTCTTTCTGACTGCTTGCAGTATTTTCTCCTTGACCTAGGAACTCTGGAATTTGGCTATAACATTTGTAGGAGTTTTCTTTTGGGGATCTTTTTCAAGAGGTGATTGGTGAGTTCTGGTTCTAAAATATCAGGGTAATTTTGCTTGATAATTTCTTGGAAGATGGTGTATAGATTCTTTTTTTTGGTCATGGGTTTCAGGTAGTCCAGTAATTTTAAAATTATCTCTCCTATATCTATTTTCCAGGTCAATGGTTTTTCCAATGAGATATTTCACATTGCCTTCTACTTTTTCATTTATTTGGATCTGTTTAATAGTATCCTGATTTCTAATAAAGTCATTAGCTTCCAATTGCTCCAGTCTAATTTTGAAGGAATTATTTTCTTCAGTGAGCTTTTGAAATTCTTTTTGCATCTGGCAAATTTGGCTTTTTAATGCATTCTTCTCCACATTGGCTTTTTGGGCCTCTTTTGCCATTTGAATTAATATCTTTTTTAAGGTATTATTTTCTTCAGTCAGATTGTTGACTCTCTTTTCATGATTTTCTTGCATCATTCTCATTTTTCTTCCCAATTTTTCCTCCACTTCTGTCACTTGATTTTCAAAATCCTTCTTGAGCCTCTCCATGGCTTGTAACCAATTCATATTTTTCTTGGAAGCTTTTGTTGCAGGAGTTCTGACTTTGTTGTCTTCCTCCTGTTCCATGCTTTGATCTTTTTTGTCCCCCAAAAAGGAATCTAAGGTTTGATGGCTCTGCTTGTTTTGCTTCCTCTGCTTACTCATGTTGCCAGTCAATTACTGGACTTTTTGAGCTCTTTGCATGGTAGAACTCTGCTTCCAGAGAGCAGAGCTTTGTTCCAAATCGTTGGATTTTTTTGCAGCTGCCGGAGCTATTAGGAGGGTGCTCTCTCTGTAGCTCTCATGAGCTCTGGCTATCTGGTCACACACCCTAGGACTTCTACCCACAACCGTGATCCAGATCTCCAAGCAGGTTAAAACAAGAGCTATTACCCTCTGAATGGTCTCATGGTCTCCCTACGATCTGCGGGCCAGAAACTCTGGAGGCAGCCTTGTAGGGAAGCAGCTGCAGACCCTCACACCTCCACCCCCTCTCACCCAGGATGCAGGAGCTAGACCACACCCTTACTTTCCAACAGAGTTCCCAACTGATCTTTTACTTGCTCTTTGGAGTTTATTGGTTGAGGCATCTGGAAACTGCCGCAGCTACTGGTGATTCTAGAATTAAAATTTAAAGGAATGTATTTCTGAACCGCTTCTCCAGGCACTTCAGGTGATCAATTGTAACTCTTATAATTAAATCTTTGGGAAGATTATTTTCAATTGTAAAATCATCTGTAGCTGTAAACATTTCTGAAGAACCATTTTCCACCCCATTCCTCCATATGTTAATGTTTTAAAGTAAACCTTTCAATTTTATCTTTTAACATAAATGTTACCATTTTTTCTTTGAGTTTAAAAAAAATACCCAACAAATAATAGTTTTGAAAACAATAAAAAAAATTTTAAATCAGATTTCTGCTCAGTCAAAAATACAGTAATTTCATCTTTCAGTTTCAATAATCTGTTTAAACTTCTCCCTCTTGAGAGTTACCTTACCTCTGCATGTAGTAATAAATTTTTGTAATCAGAGTCCATGTCTTTCCAAAGGTTTGAAAATAAATGACTGTTAAGGTTTTTAATGAAATTAATGATGTTGATAGTATCGTGAAGGACATTTTATGGTGGTATTTTTTTTAGCTACAAGTGCTTCCCAATGAGTTATGCAGTGAGTAAAAGTGATACATTCATTGCCCCAGCTTAACTTTTGCTACAAATCCAACATTCTTGCCCATCTTTGCTCCAGCATCATGTACAGACTCCAGTGTGATTTTTCCATTGTAAACCTTCTTTTGTGAAAAATTCATCAACTTTAAGATAAATCTTCCCTTCTTGTATGTCCTTCCAAAGGGCAACAAAACAGTACTTCCTCATACATGCTTCCTTCATAAAAATATCTTATGTAAAGTAACAATCATACCATGTTAGAATTATCAGTTGTTTCACCTTACTGAATTGCAAACTTTGGGCTGCACTTAAGCCTGGTAGTAAGCTGCTGGAATTCATCATTACTAATTTCAGAAATTCTTTTGGATACAGTATCATTTGATAAAAGAATTTTACTTTTCCCATGAACTATTTCTTATATTTTAATAGTGGCAGGTAACAGATGAGCTTTTCTTGTTGTGTAGGGATTTTTAGTTTTTGCAATTAAACAAGAAGCTTCATAAGTTGCAAGTAAATACTTTTTCTTTTACAGCAACAAATTTCTCAAAACATTGTTTTTCTTTATTTGAAAATTTTGAAAATTGTTCAAAATATTCCTTTGATTTATTGCAGTATGCTACATGCTTGGTTAAGAGGTCATTTATTTTGGCAGGTTTCATGCTCTTCTCAGCCAAAGCTTCATTACACATTAAGCAAAGAGGTTTTTCCACACCATCATCATTATTAGAAGTAAATCCATATTGGAAAAATTATTCGACATCTTTTTTCTTTTTCTTGTCATTTTAGGTATACTACAACCTGGTAGCAAAGACTGCCACATTGTCATCAATATTTTTTTACTTCTTCTGAATTTAGCTAGTTATCCATAACCATTTTGTCCTAAAATATAAATAAGTATTGCAAATAATTTCTCAAATATATACTAGCTTTAGTTTACTAAATTACATTTGTACTTAACGTTAAAAATTAATGTTCATTTGTACATCCGGTGATGGTGGAGATATATTGTTAAAGGGCTTTTGTCTTGTTGCAATTAAACATGTTTCTGTAAAAGAAGCAATTTTTAAAATCAAATATTCTAACACAATGGAATCCAAAAATAGACTAATTTGATACTTACGTGCTGAGGAATGATGGTAGGAAAATATCAAAAGTCTTTATTTACCGTAATTAAACTATTATGTTTCTGTAAGAGCAGAAAACTTTATGTGTACAATAAATACACTACAAGTCATAACATAGATTAGTCTTGAACCTGAACTGAGGTGTTTCCAGCAGTATTCTTTGTCTTTGGCATGACGTGAGAGTATGTGCAGTGTATGATGCAACCAGGCAAGCACCATCAGAAACACCTTGGGTTAATTATGCATTTGATTTTTAATTAAATTTTGATTGTTGTGCATTCAGAAACCTTTTAGTTACTAAGTTTTTTGCAACCCCCACATTCAGTCATGACTCCATATGGGGTCATGACCCACAGTTTAAGAAGTAATGTTCTGTAGCTCGTACAATATGCTATATAAATATTATCTATTAGGTGAGCCTCAAATTTAAGTCTGTAGACTTTGATATTACAAGACATGCAGCCAGATAGCATCATTCCTGGGAGATTATGATGGATCTTTGTTTCAGAAGGAAACTTGGAGTCATTCAAAAGCACTGTGTAGTTTCCTATAGATGATTCATTCCCTTATCCTTTCTCTAGCTCAGTGGTACTCAACCTTCCTAATGCCACGACCCTTTAATACTTGTATGTGGGTGTATCTGGGGTGGACTCACCTGCAGACGGATAGAGGAGTGGTGTCTCGGTTCCTAAGATCATCAGAAATATGTGTTTTCCAATGGTCGTAGGCGACCACTATGAAAAGGTCATTCGACCCCCAAAGGGGTCACAACCCACAGGTTGAGAACCGCTGCTGTAGCTCATCATCCATCTTAGTGTCTGTCCAAGGTATATGTACTTGTACACTATATTTGTGTATTGTTCATCCTCTGTAAATTGTAGTCTAAATGACAGGCATTTTTCATCCCGTTAGTTTTTCTTGTAGTTAGACTAAAGATTTTTTCAAGTTGATTTTTGCTGATGGCAATATTTTCATTCATTGAGGGAACAGATGTATTACTGCAAAAAACTCCATGATCTGGCATCACTTATTCTACCTCCTGCAGCAATTTGTATTTAAAGCTGAAATTTTCCAATATTTTAGTCACCAGGTTAGATTTACTATTCCTGGTAGTCTAGCTTGCAATGTAGGTTGCTATACATAGTCCCATCCAAACAATAGCAAGTTCTTCAGCCCTCTGAAATTTGGTATTATCCCAAAACTAATTCTTAGACTACTTTATCTTTTAAGTAATGC
>JAQQSW010022181.1:0-10509 GCA_028646575.1 Pseudocheirus occidentalis
ATCCAGACAGTCTACAAGCATTTATTAGGTGCTTTTGTGACAGGCACTGAGGTAGGCATTCACTGGGGATATAAAGAGAGACAAAGGGATGGCTTCTGACTTCAAGAAGTTCGCTTTCTAATAGAAAAGACAGCATTCAAATAACTATGTACAAGCAAGTTACACTCTGCGTAATTTTGGGAAGAAGGTCCTGAGGGGGGAAGGAGAGGGGAAGGCTTCTTGCGGATGGTGGTATTTGAATTGAGACTTTAAGGAGGTCGGGAAAGCCAAGAGACTAAGATGGGGTGGGGGGAATACTCCAGGCATTGGGGTGGAGGTGGGGGTGGGGGTGGGGGAGCCAGGACATGAGAAGGCAGAGTTGGAGATAAAGTATTATTTTTGAGGAAATAGCAAGAAGGTTAGTGTAATAAGACAAGCAAAAATGTATGAAGTTAAGAAGAGCTTTAATGAGTTATAAAGAGTCTCATGTTATATGTGTCTCTCTAAGTTACAAAGAGCTTTAAATGCCAAATAAAGGAATTTATATTTGATGTTGGAAGTAACAGGGAACCACTGGAGTGTAATGGGTAAGGCAACAACATGGATTTGAGTGTGGGAGACCTACCCAAGGCAATTGTAGTAGTCTAGGAGGAAGGGAACAGGGCCTTCACCCGAGTGAAAGCTGTGTGAAAGCACGGGATTATTTTTTTCGTTTCTCTACTAGGTTTGTTGTCATGGTCTTTTTTTAAAATCCTAAATGAGAACAGCCATGGGGGCAGATGCCTTTAAACCCAGTTACTGAGGATGCTGGTGGATGTTGGTGGATCTTTTGAGCCTGGATGTTCTGAGCTATACAAGGTTATGAAGATAGGATGTCCAGCATTAATATAATGAGTGCCAAGGAGGGCCACTAAAGTTTCCTGAGAAGGGGCAAACCTGCCCAGGTCAGAAATGGAGCAGGCCAAAGTTTCCCTGCCACTTAGGAGTGGGATCAGACTTACAAGTGGCCCCTGTATCTCCAGCTTGGGTAAGACAGGGGGACCCAGTCTTTAAAAAAGCAAACAAACAAAAACCTTGTTTATAGGAATTCATAGGCTCAAAAATCTCAAGAATCAAATCCCATCAACTCAACATTTTTATAAATTTGGTTTGTAATCCAAATCAATTTTAACTAAACTTTCTGTATGCAAAGTGTTACATACTTGGAAAGAGATTATCTCAAAAATTAGTCCAGCAGTGGATTCTTCAGAATTTTGCCTTTTGTGCTGGCAGTAGCAAGGATACGCCTACACTGGTTGGGGGGTGAGCAGGAAGGAGGGGAGCAACATTTGCCAGGAACACACAGACTGCCACTGTGTACATTCTGACCTATTCAGTGACAGAGTCAAGCTCTGGAATGTGCTCTTTGGGGTTCATGTGGGAATCCTCCTACACACAAAGCCTTCCCAATGGGTGACCTACCTGGGTTAAAGTAAAAAATAATATTCAGTAAATCCTGGTCTCCCCATGTGATGTAATTCTTGTACTTCTGGTACAGAGGGTACAGCATGTCCTCCCAAGCCAAGCCTGTTGGAATCATGCTATTCTGTAGATGAGAAAAAACACAGGAATAATGGATCAAAGGCTACCAGGTTTCCCCTATAAACAGAAAATAGAGAGGGGTCATTTTCATGCCTTAAAGGAAATGAGACAAATACAGTACGGCAGACATCCTTCTTACCCAGGAGTTTCTTAACCTACAGTCCATTCACTTGCCTTTTTTTTAAATGATGAAGGAATAATAATAATTAGCATTTACACGGCATTTTCAATTTGCAAGAGATTCTTTCTGTTAATTCATTTGGCTCTCACAACAACCATGTTAAGTAGGTGCTGTTCATATATCCATTTTACAGATGAGAAAACGGAGAGGTTAATGACTTGCCCAGGGACACACAACTAGAGTGTCTGAGGTGCGATCTGAACTTGAGTCTTCTTGACTCCATTTCCAGCACTCTACCCACTGGGCCACCAAGGTGTCTCCGTATTTTAAGATATTGTGATAGCTGTAGTTCAATACAATTGGTTTCTTTGGTAATCCTATGTATTTTTTTCTCCTGGGAATTTGAGAAAATTAATTCTGAGAAGGGCTTACAGGAGCCAAAGAAATCCATATCACAAATAAAACGGTAAGAGCTCCTGTTATAACCCCAGCACATGAGACAAAACTGGCCCATGAGGAAGGGAGTTTTACAGGGGAAACAGTGAAAACTTTCCTGGGTCTTACATCAGCAGTCATGGCAGATGCCGTTGCTATATTATGACCCTTGGCTTCTCCTAATCCTAATCTGTTTTCCATTACAAAGATGATTGGTGATGCTAGAAATGGCAACACAAAAAATTAAAATATAGACGTTAGAAAATGGCCATCCCTTGGTAAACTCTTGACAACCTGCAGCTGGAGCAATCTGATTCAAAGAAACAAGATCCTTGTCCTAAACTGAGTTTTTGAATCCATAAAGGATCGAGTCAATCACTTCTGTGCCTTAGTTTTTCCATCTGTAAAAAGATAAAAATATCTATAGGCTGCTGTAAATGAGATGATACATGGGAAACACTTTGCCAACCTCAAAGCTCTGTGCAAATGACCAATGTTACTATTGTTATCATCTGTGATTTGGGAAGAACAGAAAACCTCCACTGGAGAAACTTTCTTCACAAACCCCTCTCTGCCTTTGTAGATAGTGCTAGGACACTAAGTGAAGGAGAGATTAAATGACTTGCCCAGGCTCACCAAACTAGTGGCAGAATCAAGATTTAAACCAAAAATTTTCCCAAATTTCCCAACTCCAGGTCCAACACTCCATCTACCACACTGCACTGCCTCTAACCAAATATGACTAAAGGGCTTAAAAATGAATCCTGATATTTCTGAATGCCCACTATGATTACGCTCTTAACTCAGTGATACCACAGACTGCAAATTCAAACAATAAAGCTCCTTTCTTTACCCAATAGCCTTACTCAGCCCATGGAACTAAGTCAGTACATTATTCATCCAAGGAAATGCCACTGTAGAAACATGAAAAGAGGTTCAGTTTCCTAAAAAGTAAATTTTGGGAGCGGAGGGGAAAAGGGTAGTAGGAGAGTTTTTCTTTTATAATGCTACATTATCTTACCTTGAACTGTGTATTTCTTATTCGAGTCAAATTCATTAGCATCACTCCTGAATTGACTCCAGTCATTCCATAGTAAGGGTGACGAGCAAAACGGCTGTACCATCCAATCTTAGGGATCTCATGCTCGGGGGCCATGGCTGCAAGCTGGGTGGAATTAAATTGCTTCAGAAGCCTCCAGATATCATCAATGGGTCGAAGAAAGAGAACATCAGTGTCTACATACAGAAGTGAGTCCACATCCTTTAAAATCACCTTGGGGAACGAGCCATTAAAAAAAAAGAGAGACAAAAAATAATTATAAAACACACTACTCACTTTTTACGGCTAAACTGCAAAGTCTGTGTGTAAATAAAAATATGAAAAGTCTTTTATAGATGAGGCAAATTCTGCTGATGTTGTGGGTGTTTAAGTAATAAAGACTGGAATGAGTAACTACCCAGTTTTCTTTCCTTTTATTCATTTCAATTAGACAAACTTTTATTGAGTACTTACTATGAGTCAGGCACTGTGAAGACAAAAAAGAAACAGTTGCCATCAGGGAGCTTACCTTCCCCCAGGAGGTGGAGAAGGGAGATATATGTACATATTTTTAAAATATTTATTGAAATATAATTGAGTTTATACAAATATATTTTATATTTAAATGCAGATTTTTAAAAAAAATTTAAAATGTACATAAATTTTATTTTTTTATTTTTTGCCTTTTTTCTTTTTGGAGGGCAATTGGGGTTAAGTGACTTGCCCAAGGTCACAAGGCTAGTTTTTGTGTTAAGTGTCTGAGGCAGGATTTGAACTCAGGCATTTCTGACTCCAGGACCGGTGCTCTATTCATTGCACCACCTAGCTGCCCTGTATATAAATTTTAAAAAGATTTTTATGAATATCTTATTTTTATATAGTCCAGATTGTAGTCATCTCTTTCCTACCTCCCAGAGTGCTGTCCCTTATAATACTTTTAAAAGAGAAAACAAAGAAAAGAAAAATATTCCACAAAACTGCTCACCACATTAAAAACATCTGACATTCTATGCAATATTTCCCACCTGTGGAACCCCACTTCTGTTAAGGAATAGAGGTGGCAATGGGAAGGGTATCTTTTCATATATCTTCTTTGGGATCAATTTCACAATAGTACAAATTTTAGTTGGGAGAAATTGCTAACAATAGGGGCTGTGGTTGTCCAATGCCTGACTCTTCTTGACCCCATTTCTTGGCAAAGATACTGGAGTAGTGGCCATTTCCTTCTTTAGCTCATTTTACAGATGAGGAACTGATTTATCCAGGGTCAGACACCTAGTAAGTGTCTAAGGTCAGATTTGAACTCAGGAAGATGAGTCTTCCTGATTCCAGGCCCAGAATTCCTTTCTCTCCATCCACTGCATTACCCAGCTGCCCAGCAACTGGGAGAGGTGGAGAGGGGGGCAATAAGGAGGTAAGGTCTCACACAAGCTGTCCTCTTAAGGAAGCTAGGGATTTTAAACTATGGAATTAAGACAGAAGTACGTTACAGGCATGGAAGACAGTGAAGAGAGGAGAGGATGAATATCTGCTCAAAGACAAAAAAAAAGTCTTATAGAAAATAAAATCCTTAAGAGCAGGGAATCTTTCATTCATTATCTATGTCCCCAGCACCTGGAACAGTGCCTGGAACAAAGCAGGCATTTAATAAACGCATGTCGCTTGATGCCTTTTGTTTTTTTATTGACAGTTATTTCTAGATATGATCATTCTCTTGCCTCTCACAACTGACATCCTCTTGTAACAAACTGCTGCCCACCTTTGGCTACTCCTTCAACTGATACTCTCAGATTGGGTGGGGGTGGGGGGAAGATGGAGACGACTGGTCCAAACTGAAGGCAAATGTTTGGCTCCTCTCGTAGACCTCAGGATCTCCACAAAGTCATCATCCCTCAAGACGATGTGACTCTGAAATTCACACCTTTTTAGCACTGCCCCATTACTCAAGCTATGTCTGTCTTAGACTAAAAACTATTCAAGTCTTAAAGTTAAAACCTGAAAGGAAAAAAAATCCTAAATGTAAGCAACATTTTTCAGTTGCATACATGAAACCTACAGCCTAGAAACCAGCTCTGGACTTGCAAGGAATAGGTTCAATTTTAGACGCTCCCTACAAATCATGCTTTTTGGCTCATGTCCCCACTAAGGGCTTCCTCTAGAAATTTCCAAATATGGTTCTCACTTGTCTCTAAAACAAACACAAAAAGAAAGCAACAACAAAAAAAGTCCCATCATCATCCATATAAGACTTGAGCCAACAATACTCAAATATAAGACAAGCTTTCTTGTCACCTAGCAAAATGCAAAACACAAAGGATTCCCATGTGAGCTCATAAACCATGAAGGCAATTGTCTTTCCTTCACCACTGAGCCTGACTGCCAGCCCTCTAGACTTGTATAACCCTGTAACTGAAACTCCAAGTAACAGTGTAAAGTGCTAGAACAGAGCTGAGCACAGATCCCTGGGGCACTTTACTAGAGACCTCCAAGTTGACATACTGCCAGATTTGCATCCAGTCATTTGGTCAATTTTTAATTCACCTAAATATATGACCATCTAGCCCATATCATTCTATCTTTTTCCTACAAGAATAACTTGAAAGACTTTATCAAAAATATTGCTTAAATCTGAAAAAATGCCCTCTACTGCATTTTCCTGATGTCAGTTTAGTAACGCCACTGACTTATAGTGGCCCTTAATCCTAATCATCATGGGTCAAAACAGTATAATAATAATGATGATGAAAATGATGATGAGGATGATGATGATGACCATAATGAACTCAGTCTAACCACTGCAGTTTGACACATACTTTTCAAAGTATGGTCTTAGGGGGTTGTTAACCTTTCTTAGGCTATAGGCTCCTTTGGCGGTCTGGGGAAAGTGAGGGAGCCCTTCTCAGAACCATGTTTTAAAATAAAATACATAGGATTACAAAGGAAACGAATTGTACTGGCATCAAGATGTGAATTTTTTTTTCCCATCCAAGTTCATAGACCCCAGGTTAAGTATCCAGTCCCAGAGAGTTAACCTGGGGGACTGGGAGGTTACTTGATGATCATACAACTAATACTTGCCAAAAGGTGGACCTTGAACCCTGATCTTCTTGATTCTGAGACTGGCTCTCTATCCATTAGGCCAAGCTGCCTCTCAACAGTAATAACAATTCACATTCCCTTTAAGGTTGGCTATGTCCTTTATAGCCATTATCTCATATCCTATAGCAGTTAAGAGAGCTCACAACATCTCAGGCTGTATACTGACCGAAGCCAATGTCTAGGAATAAGGAGAGGAAAGCTGGGTTACATTCTCCTCTGGTCAGATCTCCCCCTCCCCATTGTGTTCAGTTCTGAGCATCCCATTTTTAGGAAGAACATTGATAAGCCTGAAACCATACAGAAGAGGGAAGCAAGCAGAATGGTGAATGACCTTGAGTTCAGGCCTTATGAGAACTGGTTGAAGAAAGTAGAGGTGTTTATCTTAGTTGAGACAAGACTTGTGGTGGAGGAAAGGAGGGAGAAGTGGGTTGTCATTAGGTATTTGAAAGACTGTCAGGGGGGAGATGAATTCAAATTGTTCTGTTTGGCTCCAGGGCAGAATTAGGAGCAATTAGGAAGTTACAGAGACAGACTCTGGGTTGACATGAGGAAAAACTTCATAACAAGATGTGCTGTCTAGAAGTGAATGAGCTTCTACCTTGGGAGGGTAGTGAGTAGGTCAAGATGATGCTAGGGGACCATTTATTGGAGAAGTAGTAGAAGGACTTCTTGGTCAGATATAGATTGGACCAAATTGCTCCTCCACACCTCCCCCAACCCTCTTACCCCCAACTCTGTTCTTTCCACATCTTATATTCTGTGATTCAGTGACATTCTAGCTATCAAGGAAATGAGAAGACATAAACTGCAGTTAAAAGGATCTTCTTTAGAAAGGCAAATTAAACAAGCTGGTGTACATGGTTTAGTGAAGGGCACAGAGACAATAGGAAATGTTTCATGGGACAATTGCCATGATTACAATGAGTATAAGCAGAGAGTCCACCATAAAGATAATTGTAGCTTATATACTAACATCTGTTGCAGAGAATGAAATAGAGAAATTCTCCAAAGAAGTTCACAATTTTCTCCAAATAAGGTTAACATGTACCTTGATTTCAACAGAAAGGAAGACAGTGAGAACTAAATTGGAAAACAGAGACAAGCTGAAAATATTTATGTGGTTTCATATTTATAAACCAAAGAGGTCAAGGTGGGTAGATTGCTCAGAAGCCTCATGTTAGACCACATAAAGGCAGAGTGGGAAGATACTAGACATTGCAGGTGCCAAATATCAAAAACCAAATTTGACAAAATAGTAACAGACAGGAAATAACTGTAGGAGTCATTTCAGAACCTGCTATCTTGGTATTTTGATCACCGAACAATTAAAGGTCAAAGTTAACACCAAATAACAGGGATAGGTAAAGATGAAGATTTTGTGGGTAAACTGTTCTGGCTAAACCAGCTATGGATTCTCAAAAGCAGAAAATGGACAAAAGGAAAGACATTTATTCTGATCATAAAATAATCACCAAAATGAGGTTAAAACCGACCCAGCTAAATACTGATTCTCTTTGCCAAGTAGAGATGTGGCAAAACTGATCCATAATAACAATAAACAGCATTGAATTAGGTATTTAAAGTCTGCAAAGCACTTTACATGTATTATTTCATTTGATTCTCAAAACAGTGGTAGGGGCTATTATTAGCCACATTTTACAGGTAAGGAAATTGAGGTTGACTTGCCCAGGGTCACACAGCTAGTAAGTGTCTGAGGGGCAGCATTCAAACTCAGGTCTTGATTCCAAGTCCAGCACTCCATTCTCTAGGCTATCTTGTTGCTCTCCAATGAGGCTGTCAGTGTGACGGAGGACATCTCATACGAAGTTCAAGTGAAAGATGGAGTCCTTATAGGTGGTGAGGTGACCAGGTGCTGTTGTTTGTGGATGATACCGTACTGGTTGATTTTAAATGTGGAACACAATCAGGACTCTTCAAACAGATGGTCAATTACTTGAAAGAAATCGGTCTTGCAATCCACACAGAAAACACCAAGCTGATGAAGAAAGTATATTGCTCATCCCATAGAGTTAGTCCATCAATGCATATACCATGGAGAGATACTGCCCTTAGATGATGAGTTGATAATGAAGAGGAGAGTGGGGTGGGGAAAAGTACAGATTTTTTCCTTCTGCATAAACTATCTTTTAACTCTACTATCTTCCTGGAGGTGATATATGATGTGTGGAACATCATAATCTCAAAAGAATCAGAATGGCAGGTGACCCAAGAGGCAATGCAGAGATGCTTGATGGCACACTTTCCTCCTCTTTGTAGAGATGTAGTAAATTGTGTGCAGAATGTTGCAGATCCTGTCACAGGTAGTCTCTGGGTCAGTGGGCTTTGATTAGTTGTTTTCTTTGTTACTGGGGAGGGAGTTACTGGGTAATGAGTATTGTAAAAACCAAAAGGCATCATCAAAACATTTTTTTTTAAAGGAAGACATATGGTAGGTATAAGTAGGATGCTGCACACTGCCAAAGATGATTCTGTGGGTGAGAAGTGGCATAAAAAAAATATCATGAAAGATACACACGATTGAAAAAGACTACCAACAACAAATGGACGGCCCAAGTCTTGCAATACTATCTACCAAATTTTAAAGATTTCAGAAGAAGGTGACCAGCACACTGAGTACATCCTGTGTGGAATAGGCATGGAAGAAATTGGGCAAAAATTGCCCAGATTGAAAAGATGGGTACAGTATGCTGCCTGTACCAGAAGAAGGAATAGCCATACTAACAAGCTCTTGGCTCATTGCTGTGAGAATGAAGAAGTCAAAGAGGAATGAATCTGAAAGGTAATTGTGATCCCAGACTCAAATACTGTATTCCTGTTCAAAAAATCTAAGGGAAATGGGCAAACTTGTGATGAATTACAGAAAATGCTAACCCATAAGTGAAATGAGCAGCAGAAGTAAAAAAAAAATGGTCAAGATGGGAGAGGACCTCTAAAATATGTTCAGCAGCAGTAGAGAGAACAGAGGGAGAACCACGAAATGGCTGATAATTGGAAAGCCAACAGCTGGACTCAGCCTTCTGTTTGCATGGGAATTTTGGCAAGAAGCTGTGTACTGTCAGTCAAAGGAAATTGAGCAAGCTAGCGGGAAAAGGAAGAAAGACTTTCATTAGAAAAGATTTGCCAGGAGTTCCCAATGACTATGTCTTCAGTAAGGTAAACCGGGAGGTTGCCATGGCAAGATTACCACAAGAGTCAGCCACAAAAGGTTCTAATGACTAATGATCTGTATTCTAGCCAATGGAAGTCTGGTAGCAGAGTAGAAATACAGTGCCAGTCCTGGAGTCAGGAAGACATCTTCCTGAGTTCAAATCTGGCCTTAGACACTAGTTGTGAGATGTTGGACAAGTCACTTCAACCTAGCTGCCTCATCTATAAAATGGCTGGAGAAGGAAATGGTAAAACGCACCAGTATCTTTATGAAGAAAACCCCAAACAGAATCACAAAGAGTTGGACATGACTAAACAAAGAGATTTTTTTTCTCCATTTTATTTCTTTCAATTAATAAGTATTTGTTTTCTCTCCTTCCTATCTCCTTCCCCCTCCTTGAACAAAAAAACCATAAAAAATTCTTGTAACAAATACGCACAGTCAAGCAAGGCAAACTGCCACACTGGCCATGTCCAAAATGTCTACCTCATTCTGCATTTTGAGCCCACCATCACCTGTCTAAAGGTATTTTTCACCATCATTGCTCTGGACTCATGGCTAGTCAATACACTAACAGAATTCATTACCTTTCTAAGTTGTTTCAAGTATTATATAAATGTTAGTTGTTGACTGTTTTACAATGTTGCTGTTATTAAATAAACTGTTCTGCTGGTTCTGCTCACTTCACTCTAAGTTCATACAAGTCTTCCCAGGTTTCTCTGAAACCATTTCTTTTGTCTTTTTTTTTTCCAGAAAATAAGTCTTCCATTACAGTCATACACCATAATTTGGTTAGCCATTCCTAAATTGATGAGCACCTCACCAGGAGAATTTTGCATTGATTTGTAGCAAACGTGGCTACAACTATTTGTTTTTTCAAGTGCCAAGTAACAGTATGTATGTGAAAAGTTCAGACTGAGACTGAAGTCTCTCTTTCAGAAGAAGGTTAAATAAAAAAAAAAAGGAGGGGAGAACAGAGGCCTCTCTACCTTCTAGGTTATTTATCAGGGGAAATGAAAAACATTATCTAAATGAATAAAAGGAACACTCCAACACACTTTGGGTAAAAAAAGACAAAGAAGGAGA
>JAQQSW010022182.1:0-10509 GCA_028646575.1 Pseudocheirus occidentalis
ATGTATGTGCACATATGTAATATGACATGTATGATGTGCAGACATGTGTCTGTTATTATGCTTATAATCACTGCCGTTATTCTGTCACTCTAATTTCACCCTTTTCTATGATTATGTATTATTAGATTCCAAATTTTACATGACCATGATGGTTTGAGTATCTTTATATTTCTCAGCAGGATTTATCTTGAAAAAAAAAGGGAGTCTGAGTGACAGGGCTCCCCCTGAAGGAGGAGAGACCAAACCCAAGTGACTGAAAGCTGAGCCTTCCCTGTGACTCTTAGGCAAGGCTCAGGGTGCCTCACCATAGGAGAGGGTAAAAGCTGATGGCTTCACTCATACATCTTTTTCTAGCCCTTTGAGCCCAAGAAGGGACCTTGGTCTTATTTCAAATGTTTAAGCCTCATGCTCTGTTGACATATTTAAATGTACTTAGCTGGAAAGCTCCCTAAAGCACTCCCTCTAATTGCAAAAGTGCATTGGTTCAGAGCCCACCCAGGGGACTACAAGGTTGCTGAGGCAGATTTAGCCAAGAAAATCTATCTAGATCATGAAGAAACAGACCCTGTGCAACCTTGGACCTTTCAGAAACACTTGTGCCACTGTGGAAGAATATTTCATATTCTGGTTTCATTGAAAGAAAGCCAGATCATTCTGAAATTCCATGGTTTGCAACCAGATGTGCACCGAGGCATTTTATCATCATTTGATGTTGAGGGGATTCCCAAAGGACAGATTTTCCTCCTCCCCCAATGGCTCAGACTTTTCAATAGCTTGGTTTCTAATGTGACAATAATTTACACAGGGAGTCCAGAAATCAGAGATTCTGCAAGGATTGCAATGAGACATTAATAAATCTCACTCAATTGGGACATTTTTAAAAGTTAGTTTCTGTTTCTTTCTGCTTTTCTGGCAAAAGTTCCCCCCCCCTCATTATTTGGATCATAAAATAATCCTTATCCATTTTCCCTGGGTCTGGATTCTGCCTTCATTGGCTGTGTGACTTAGTCATCAGCTAAATTCTCCAGTCCTTAGGCTCCCCTTCTATAAAAGAAGGAATCATGATAGCATGTACTTCACATGGCTATTGGAGAGAATGAGATGGGAGCAGGTAAAGTGCTGTGAACTTTAAGGTGTTCCTTGAAAAGCATCTATCATTCTAATTCATCAGGGTGGCCAGATTCAGAATCAGGAAGATCCAGATTCGAATCTTGCCCTTGACATATCCTGGCTGGGCAACTCTAGGAAAGTCACTTAATCTCCCATAGCAGTTCTGTAAGACTAGAGATTCCTGACTAGACACTGATATCTGTGGTGAGAGAACGTTTCTTCACTGGGATTTTTCCTCCATCAATGAGATGTCATGACTTTTGTCAAAAGGAAGTTCAGGCTATTAGCTGTTCATTGTTATCTACACAGATTTTTCCCACACTACTGAGAGAAACATCCCATTAACCTCATTGTTCTCTGTATGTATAGCCTTTGGGGATGGCTTGATTCTTGTAAGGCAATTCTAGAGTCTTTCTTCTAGAAGATACAGAACATTTGATTCTTGATTCACTTTAACAGGCTTCCAGCCCCTGGTGTCTGCCAGGCTCTGTGCTGGTAGCCTGGGAGGCTGTGAAAAATCAGCATAGCCCCTGCCCTCCAAAAGCTTACATTTCATTGAGAAGCAGTTTTGCTACTGTAAGACTGTTGAGTAGGTCATACAAGTTTCATATCTATCACACAAATCAGGAAAATTAGGCCAGAAGGGATTCGTTTACTCACCCATAATCCACTGGCCCATGCTGTTGCACCAACACATAGTATATGTACAACAGATGTTTGTGCAATGAATAAATAACCTCGCCTCTTTTGGCCCATCCTTACTCTCTCATTCTACATTCCCTGACCCTCTTCTTGTACTTGAACACCCTTGAATCCTTTCCTATTTTATTATCTACTACTAGAGAATCCTATCCCTTTTCATCTTCTGATGCTTAGGAGTCCCTTCCCAAAGGGATAAAATGAATGTTCTTTCTTTTGGGAGCCATACAAATAAAGGTGTCCTTCAGTGGAAGTTTATTCATGTCAAAAACTATTTTTTGTGACAAATATAATTGATGAGTCACACATATACATTTTTATGTATAAACTATTTAGAACAGTTCTTTTTGGTGGCAAAGTATTGGAAACTAAGGGCATATGATTGTGATGGCCTGATATTATTGTGTTATAAGAAATAACGAGCAGAACGGTTTCAGAAAAAACTGGGAAGATGAATAAGAAGTGAAGCAAAGTGAAGTGAGGAGAACAAAGAGAACGTTGTACACAGCAACAGCAATATTGTATGGTGATCGACTGGGGGCGGTGTTTTGATTAATACAATTATTTAATACATAGCTGTTAGGATCAATACAATTTTCCAAGACAATTTTAGAGGACTTATGATGAAAAATACTATTTTCCTTCAGAGACAGAGAGAAAACTAATGAAGTCTGCGTAGTGATTAGAGCATTTTTGACTTTCTTTACTTTTCTTGCTTTTTATTTTTTGCAACATGGCTAATAGGGAAAATGTTTTGCATATAATTGCTTGTAATCACATAGCATTCTGTTTTGGTTGTTGTGTTGTTCATTCCATTTACATATACGTTGTCCGTATCGTTTTCCTGGTTCTACTTACTTCCTTTCGCATCAGTTTGTATAAGTCTTCCCATGTTCCTACAAGTTCATAAATCGTAGATCTAATAACATTCCAAAACTTTATCAGGAGTCAATGTTAAGCTCCCAATAGTGTAAGCTAAAGAATTTATTTATGAATATTTTCCTAAAACCAACTAGACTTTCCAAGAAGTGGAGGAAGAGGAAGACAGGAAGGTTGCCAGGCATACCAGACAACCGATGCAAAAGCATGGCATGGGGGCAGGATATGAGATGTGGTGTTATACTGAAAAGAGCAAGAAAATGTTGACTGTCAAAGTAGAGCAATTGAGGGAGAGTAATGTAAATTCAATCTAGATAAGTAAATTGGAGCCAGATTGTGAAATACTTTAAATGTTAGAAGACTTTGTGGTTGATTTTAGATGTAATAGGGTGCTACTGTATCTTCCTGAGAATAAAAGACACTTAGACACATTTTAAGAATATCAATATCACAGCTATGTAGAAGATGTCTTGGAAAGGGGAGTGACTAGATAATGAGAAAGGAGAGCACATAAAAGCAAGACTTCAGAGAGAAAGGACTAGATATGAAAAGATAGTCTTCTCTGACTCTCAGTTTCATGGCTTTATGGTTTTACAAAGGGGGCTAGATTTTCAAAGGATGGCTAGACCATTTTTGTAAGCTCAGCAGTTTCCTAGGTGTACCTCTGGCATATCTTTTTGGTGCTGGATTCAATCACATTTTGGATCAGGCAGAATGATTCATGAAGGGAGGCCTGGAGAGAAAAGTCAAGGAGGAGCTGCCTGGAATGCCCTCGTGATACGTGCTCTGACTGAAGACTGTGGCTGGATTCCTCCCAGCACCAAGTGATTTATTCTCATAATGAAATGTAGAACCTGTCCAGGTGTTAGGGAGTAGCAGAGATGGATTTCAGTGCTCCCAAGTATGACCGGATAAAGGGGGCTGGGCAGTGATGGCTAAGGAAGAAAAATGGAGGCCAAGACAACCTTAGTCTGAAATGATTCTTTTGTACCCACCAATGATTTTTAGAACATATTAAGAAAATGTTACATTTAAATGATATTTTAAATAATCATTTCTTTGTATACTGCTTTAAGGTTTGAAAAATGCTTTATATACATTCTCATTTAATCATAATGAATGCTATGTAGGCATTATATGGGGTGTCCTAAAAGTCTCATGACTTAAAGCCTAATAGCTTAAAACCATGCCAAGACTTCTGGGACAGCTTGCAAAATTTGGGATCAAGTGAATCTCAAACACATTAGGAAGCATTTGTGGATATTATTGTACCCTCAGGTTGTGAGGAGAAAGAAAGGCAGGTCTCTCTATGTAGAGTGGACCCCTTCTGGTAAACTTTAGAAGGACAAGGATGGAAATCACACTGAATGAACTGTGATCTGCACCAATGGAGGGAACTTAAAAATCAATGAAATCATAAATCCTTTTTGCATATAATCTCAATTTTACATATGAGGAGACTGAGTCTTAGAGAGTTTTAAAATAAATTTCCCAAAGTCACAAAGATAATAAATGTTAGCAATGTGATTTGAATCTGGCTCTTCCCAGCTCCAAATTCAGCATCATTGCATTTGCTATGCCACAATGCTTTAAAGTCTCCTATTTCCATAAGGTGAAATCAGGGAAACTGAGGCACATAGGCAGAAGGGTCAATCTAAGTTCATTCTATTTGCTTCTGGGCTGAGATACCTGGAAACTGTGACTCCAATGAGGACTAGGTCTGCAATTTCACTTCCCAGATTAATAACACATTTTTCTGAAACTAACAGATTGTTGAATTCCTGTTTCATGAGTTTCTCTGTCATGAGAAGGCCCATCCATGCTGTTCGCTGGCCAATGCTGGCTCATCCTACTATGTGCTCTGCCTCCAGCCTTATTTACTTTACTCATGCACTTGCCTGAGTTCCCTCCTCTTTCTTTTCCCCTCCCCTTTCCAGCTCACCTTTATGTGTGGTCTTCCCACATTACAATGTTAGACCTTCCAGAGTAGAGACAGTCTTTTTTAGCCCGGTTTTTCTATTCCCAGTGCCCAATGTCTGGTATACGGTACATGCTTAATTAATGGTTTATCTAAAAAAAAACCAAACTGCCAATAAATATAAACTTGGCCCTTAGTTACTGTTTCAGACAGAGCAATTGAAACATGAAAACCTATATTCTCGTTTGAAAAAAGTTGCCAAGCCTGAAATGGGTTAACAAAGCTGAGGAGTCATGATCACAGTCTGTGTTAATATCAGTTAAAAATATGACCGTCACAGTTAACATTTATGTAGTGCTTTTAAGGTTTTTAAGATGCCTGCTATACATTGCTTAATTTGATCCTTGTACCAGCCTTGCATGGTAAGTATCATGAGGCATAGAACCAGGGAGTTTGGGAGGTGAAATCTGAATCCAGGCCTTCCTGACTCCAAGTCTTGAAAAAAAATAGCAACATGGAATTTAAATGGGATTCTTTAGGTCAGGGGTGGGATTTTGAAACATACAAAGAAACAATACATGAGGGACTCCCCAGCAATCAGAATAAAGTAAGTGTCCTTTCACTTTCTTTGGAATCAACCGTAAGGGAAATTTGTCAAGGATGGCTTGTCATTCCACTGTTTTTATAGGTGTACTTAGGGTGTTTGCTGCCGGCCCTCTGCTCCTAAGGTATAGGCCAGGGCTATATTAGCCTATGTCTACCCTTTTTAATTAGGGCCAATTTTATATTTAATTCCTCAAAATTTTATTCAGTATTTTTATACATATATACCACAGCCATTTCCTGACATATTCCCCTGCTAATAGGACCCTCCCTTATAACCAAACCAGTTAAATAAAATCAACGAATCCAGGTACCATGTCTTACAGCTTAGGAAATATTCATTTTCCATATTCCTCCACCTCTCTACCAAGGAGAGGAAAGGTTTCCTTGTGCCTTCTATAGGCTTCAGATTAGCATTTGCACAGTGTGAGGACATTTGATATTTAAAGGTATTTTTGCCTCCTTTATTGAAATCAGGTTGAAAAGTGTTTTCTTGATTACGCTTTCTGCATCAATTCAGAGAAAACTTGCCAACTTTTTCTGAGTGCTTCCTATATATTCTTGTATTAAAATGATATTCCACTACATTCCTATGCTATTCTTTAACTGAAGTGCACCCACTTTTTCCACTATGCCTTTTTAATATCATGGCTGCATTCTCTGTCTATGGTGATCTTTGAGCCCAAATATATGACACCACTTCCATCTCTTTTCCTTGTATTTGCTAGGGAATGAAGGGACCAGTTGTCATGATCTCAGTTGCTTTTTTTGTTGTTGTTCCAATTAAAATTAATCTTCAGTCCAGCTCTGATACTCTTCTCTTTCACCTATATCAAGAGGCTTACTTCTTAATTCTTCTTGTCTTTCTGACATCAGAATGTTATCATCTGCAAATTTGACATTATTGATATTTCTCTCAACACTCTTAATTTTGGCTTTTGATTTGTCCAGCATGGAATTTTCCATAATGTACACAGCATTTGAGTAATAAATAAGGTGACAATATATACCCTTGTCATACTCCTTTCTTGATTTTAAGCCAATCATTTCTATGTTTGGTTCTAACTGCTGCTTCTTTAGCCACATACAGATTCCTTGGGAGACAAGCAAGATGATATGGTACTCCCATCTCTTTGGGGACTTGCAACATTTTGTCATGATCCCTACAGTCAAAGACTTCAGTGTAGTCAATGAACCAGAAGTAGATTTTTTTCCTGCAAATTCCTTGCTCTCTCCATAATCCTACAACTGTTGGTAATTTGGTCTCTAGTCCCTCTGCTTCTTCAAAAGCCAGTTTGCACTTCTGTTAATTCTCAATTTGTATGCTGCTGAAGCCTAGGTTGTAGAATCTTTTTAAAGGCTGATTCTGTATATTTTTAGTTTACATCATTCATTTCCACAAGATTGTGAGATGCAAATTTTCTCCCCCTCTTTCCCCTACCCACCACCCCCAAACAGTGATCCCACTGTATACCTCCTCCCCCAATCTGCTTTCTTTTATATCTTCCCCCATACCCTCTCTGACTTTCCAGTAGGACAAGATGTATCTCCTCACTCCAGTGCCTATATAATTTATTTCTTAGATGCATGTAAATAATAATGATAATTTTAAAAAGAACATTTAATTTTAAAACTTTGAATTCCATATTATTTCTCTTCCTCCTTTGTCACTTTTACTGGGAAGATAAACAATTCAATATAGATTGTATATAGATAGTTATTCAAAACATTTCTACAGTGGACACACTGTGAAACACTGACTATATTTCCTTCTGTCCTATCCCACATTCACACTTGTTCTATTTTCTACTTTGATCCTGAGCCTTTTCAAAAGTGTGTGCTTCTAACTACCCTCCCCCCTAGACTGCCCTTCCCTCCATCATTCTCCCTCAAATCCCCTTTCCTCCTGGGGCTAAAACTTCAGTCTCATGCAGAGCTGGGCTCAGCTCCCAGCACACTGTGATGGACCCTTCCTGATGCCTGCCAAGGTGCCTTCAGAGGGAGATTTGTTTCTCTCTGTCACTTTATGGGTTCTGTAACTCTACAACTTGTTTAGAATCATATTTTATAGGTATTTGAGGTGGTTATGGGTAGAGCCATGGAGTTTTCCTGTTTCTACACCTCCATCTTGGATCCATTTAGTTTGTAAACTCTTAAGCATAACCTTGCTTGTATGTAAAATAAGTGCAAAAATTTGGTAACTTGAACATTTTGGGGCATTGACTTTTAGGATTGGGACATAAACCAATCTTTTCTAATCCTGTGGCCACTGCTGAGTTCTCCAAATTTGTTTACATAATGAATACAGCACGTTAACAGCATCATCTTTCTTTAGATTTTAAATAGCTCAGCTGGAATTGCATTGCCTTCACTAGCTTTCTTGCTTGCACACTTCCTAAGGATCACTTGACTTCACTCTCCAGGATGTCTGGCTCTGTATCAGTCGCCTCACCATCGTGGTTACCAGCAGTGTGAAGATGCTTCTTCTATAGCTCTTGTGCATGTTCTTGCCATCTCTTTTTAACCTCTTGTACGTCTGTTAAATCCATACCATTTTGTATTTTGTATCATGTCCATTTGTTCATGAAACAGTCCCTTGATTATTCTACATTTCTTGAAGATGTCTCTTGTCTTTCCAATTTTATTGTTCTCCTCTATTTCTTTGCATTGCTTATTAGGAAAGCCTTTTTCTTTAAATCTCTCCTTGCTATTCTCTGGAATTCTACTTTTAGTTGGGAATATCTTCACCTTTCTCCTTTACCTTTTACTTTCCTTCTTTCCCCAGACAGCCATTTTGCTTTCTTGCCTTTCATTTTATTTGGGATGTTTCTTCTTTAATGATGTCTCCTTTACAATATTGTTGACCTATATCCATAGTTCTTCTCTATCTGATTTCTTAAATATATTCGTAACTTCTACTTCATAAAGCATGTTATTTAGGTCATAACTTTACAATCTAGTGGGTTTTTTTCTTCAATTTCTCTAAATTTTGCAATAAAAAACTCATGGTCTGAGCCACAGTCAACTCCAGGTCTTGTTTTAACTGAGAGTATAGAGTTTCTCCAACCTTTTGCTGATAAGAATAAAATCAATCTGGTTTTGGTATTGACCATCCAGTGATACCCACATATATTAGCTGCATTTTGGATTGTTGAAAAGATAATGTTTTCTATGACCAGTGAGTTGACAAAATGTATGTCATCTTGACAAAAATGACTTCTCTTTTTTTAATGAAGTATATCCCCTAGATGACAGTTAAATGTGAACATACCTAGCAGGGTTTCACGAGTAACTGTTGTAGTGGATTCAAACCAAAAATACCTTGAACCTCAATTAGTAATTTACTGGGTGCCCTATCCTGCAAGTTGGAGGTGCCCCAGAAACCAGAAAAGTAAAACCTTTCCATGTATGTGCATAGAAAATAACTAAAAATCTCGTATTCAAGTCATTTCCTTCTAAGTGTAAATAAACTTGAATGGAAAGAGCACTGTATATAGTTGGGAGAGACCAACATTTTTAAAAGTGATTTAAAAAAAAGACAGTTCATCTCTTACATTCTAATGAACATAGGGATGCTTGCTTGCTTTCTTCATCTTAGAATAAAATAAATTTAAAAAACATTCTATTTGGGGAAGATAACACATAAAAGGCAACTCTGGAAAGTGGAAGTGGGAGTGGAAGTAGAAAAACGGTAGGTTGTATGTGTGAAAAAGCCTGAAGAGTCAGTAGTGGAGCTGAGAGTCAAATGAGCATTGATAGCTTAGGCAGTTCCTTCAATGGTGGTCAAAGCCATGAAATCATTCCTTAGGGTCTACCAGAAAGCAGAAGATAATGTATCTTCTTTAGTGTAATTTCCATTGATGAGATCACTTGTTCCCATTGCTGCACCACTTCATCGTTCTGGGATTTTGGTCATGGTCTATTTTCTAGTCCTTCATTAGCTATAACTGCTGTGAAGTCAAAGGCCATCACCCTTGTGTAGGAAATTGCCAATGTGTCTCCACAAATCTTGTTCTGGATTGTAGCTAAAGTGACTAGGTCAGAAGAATGCCTGCTGATCTGTGGTGATGGTGGTGGTGCTGCTATTTCTCAGGCTCTTGGACAGTCTCTTTTAGAGTCTGAGGGATGCTGTGGTCAAGGTTTTTTGTTATTGTATTGTTTTTGTTATTGTGCTGTAATTTCATTCATGTCTGACTCTTCAGGACCACACTTAATTTTATTGGCAGAGATATTGGGGGTGGTTTGCTATTTATTTTTCTAGTTCATTTTACAAATGAGAAAGTAGGCAAACATGGTTAGGTGACTTGACCAGGGTACAGAGCTAGTAAGTGTCTGAGGCCAGATTTGAACTCATTTAAATAAGACTTCTTGGCTCCAGGCCCAGTGCTGTAACCACTGAACCACCTAGCTGCTCCATGTACACTATTAGCATGTATTGTCAGACTAACTCACTGAATTATCCATCCAACTATGTGTCATAATCTGGGCATTATGAAATCATCAGCCACTCATCTTTGAGCTTCCTGGAACCATGCTTCTTTACCTAGATCTTGTTCTGCCACCTTTCCTCCCCTGACCCGCTCTGCCAATTCTTTCTCTATGAACTATAATTAAATGAACATGGTCAGGACCTCTGAAAGTGTATAACAATCAATGGCTTTTTTTCTGCTCATCATCCCCTTTATTCCCCAAACCAAAACTCGCTCCTCTGCTCACCTCTATATGTGTTATCTCACTCTATTAGATGTAAACCCTTTGAGGGCAGTGACAGTACACACACACATATATGAAAGTGTGTGTATATGTATAAATTTGTATAAATGTATGTATGTATCTCCATTGAATAGCACAGTACTTCTCATATAGTTCTTAAGAAATGATTTTAACCATTCACGTATTCATTAATCTACTATTCCCCTTTGAATTTATGAGTGCTGAGGGCATTCCTTGTGATTAGTCTTGATTAAAGAGACCCTATAGTGACACAGAGCTCAAAACAATCGGCATAATATAATCCATCAAGAAAAAAAGGAAACAAGGAAAACAAACAAAACTCTACATGGGACTTTGTCAATATGAAAAAATTTTGCCTCCAGTTGGATGTTCTATATCCTTAGGACAGTGATGATGACCTTTGATGATCACATTTCCATGATTTACAATCCACTTGATTATTTTATTTTTGGTGGAATTGTGAACTGCTTTAACCATTCTTTTGTAATATTAATAAATTTGATTTGTTTATGGTTTATACCATTAATTTTCATGAGATTTTTGAATTAAAACTTTTCTCCTGGTCT
>JAQQSW010022183.1:0-10509 GCA_028646575.1 Pseudocheirus occidentalis
CAAAATGGGGTTAATCATCCCATAGAGAAGAGGCAAGGGATAACTATTACAACTTTACTTTCAGTTACTCTCATCGAATTTGTCTTAGGGAAGAAATGGCATAAACTCTAAACAGGGCATCATGCCACACAGGAGAGTAGGGGGCATGGGGATGAGAGGGTGGATGACGGAGGGGAGGGCACAGTCTGGGGGAGGGATGCTGGAAGCACACACTTCAGTAAAGGGACAGTGACAGGGTAGAGAACAGAACAAGGTGGGGAGGGATAGGAAGGAGAGACAGATGATCACTGTCACACTATGTCCACTATGAAGATGTCCTGTATAATCACACATCCATAGCCTGTATTGAACTGATTGTCCTTCCAGTGGGGGTGGGTGGCAGGGGAAGAATAGAAAGAATCTAAAATTTAAAGTTCTCTAGTACCTGCAACTAGGAATTAAGATACACAGGGGTTGGCGTAGGGAGACCCTCCCTGCCCTACCAGAAAGTAAGAAAGCAGAGAAGGGGAGGGGCTTTATAATGGGATTGCTGTTTTAGGGTTGGGGCAAGGGCAAGATCAGGAGAAACTTTGTAATTCAAATATGCAATGAAAATGAATTATGTAAACAAGAATGCAAATAAAAAATATTAAATACATATATATATATATATATATATATATATATATATATACACATACTAGAAAACGAAGCAAAAATACCTCCTGGGCATCAGGTAAGAATGGGGTTCAAAAAAAGCTTTTGACATCTCCCCATGCAGAAGAGTGCAACTGCTTTTTATTTTACTTAGCCTCAGAAGGATGAACAAAGAATAACAATGAAATTGAGAGAAAAAAATTTCTTAATTCCATGAGTTGGGAGAGATAACATCTTGAGGATCTTCAACCCATGACTCTAGTTATTTAGGCACCAAATACATCAAGAATGATGAAACAGATGTATATTCCTTTGAGAATGTGTTTTCATGTGGATAAGTGCAAAATAAATTTGATGTCATTTTCATATTACCATGCATATGATGAAAATTTCTATATGAATTTCATATTATTATAAGTACTTTCTTATATTTAGGTCAATTGTTCTGTTTTGTGCATAGATTTAACTATTTTAGATTTTAAGTCAGTGTCCCGAAACAGGTAGAAAAGATTATGGGAAGGGTGGCACCAAGATGGTGGAGTAGAAACAGCACTTCTAAATTGCTTTTGCTTTCCCCTATTCCAATATATTTTTTAAAAATGACTCTAAACAATTTTAGAGCTACATAACCCGCAAAGTGATAGAGAGAAACAAATCTCCTGTAGACAGAAGCTTAGCAGACCCACAAGAATGGTCCATCACAACACACTGGGAGCCAAGCACAGTCCCACCTGAACCAAGAGTTTAGTCCCAGGGTAGCCCCAAAAAGCCATGGCTGGGGCAGTCTTAGTGAGAGTAAATCACCAGCAGCTATAATGGTTTCCAGACTTCTCAAACCATAAATGCCAAAGACAAAGTAAAAGGTCAATGTGAAACCTTGTTGGTCCAGGGGGAGATAGAAGAGTGTGGTCTGGCTGCTATCCCCAGAGCAGGGCGAGAAGTGGTGTAGGTGCAGTGGCTACAGCTTCTGATGCATGACTGCTTCAGATCCACTGGACTGCAGATAGTGGTGGGAGGGGGGAATAGGGGAAGTGACCATTCAGAGGCCAAGCTCTCTTGCTTTGACTTGCTTGGATCTGGATCGTTGTCTTGGGTGGTGGTCCTGGGTGGAGACCAGTGAGACAGAGCATGTGGGGACTGTAGAGAGGGTGACCATCTAATAGCTCCAGCAGCTGGTAAACTCCCAGCAATTTGGGACATAACTTGCTCCATTCTGGAAGCAAAGTTCTACAATGGCAAAGAGCTCAAAAGTCAAGTAATTGAATGGCAACATGAGCAAGCAGAGGAAGCACGAACCAATGATAGGATCCTTTTGGGGGGGACAAAAAAGATCAAGGAATGGAGTGGGAGGAAGATAGAAAAGTCATAAATCCTGCATCAAAGCCTCCAAGAATAATATGAACTGATTACAGACCATGGAAGAGATGAAGAAGGATTTTGAAACTTAAGTAAGAGAAGAGGAGGAAAGTTTGGGAAGAGAAATGAGAATGTTGTGAGAAAATCATGAAAAGCAAGCTGACAGTCTGCTAAAGGAGACCCAATAATACAATGAAGAAAATAGCACCTTAAAAAAATAGACTAACTCAAAAGGCAAAAGAGATCCAAACAGGCATTCAAATAGGAATAATGCTTTAAAAACCTGAATTTTCCCAATGAAAAAGGAATTTCAAAAACACATTGAAGAGAATAACACCTTCAAAATAATATTGGAGTAAATGGAAGAAAATGACTTTATGAGAAATCAAGATACTGTAAAACATATCCAAGCAAATGAAAAAAGTAGAAAACAACGTGAAATATCTCATTGGAAAAAACACTGACCTGGAAAATAGAATCAGGAGAGATAATTTTAAATCATTGGACTACCTGAAATCCAGGATCAAAAACAGTGACTAGACACCATCTCTTAAGAAATTATCAAGCAAAATTGCCCTGGTATTCTAAAACCAGAGGTCAAAAGAGAAATGAAAAAAATTCACCCATTGCCTTTTGAAAAATATCCCAGGTGTAGATGGGTGGCACAGGGAGGAATAAGGAAGACTTCAGTTCAAATCCAGCCTCAGACACTTAAAACAAAAAAAAAAAAACCTAGCCATGTGACCTTGGGCAAGTCATTTAACTTCAGTTGGCCTGACTTCCACCCTCCAAAAAAAAAAGAAAAAGAAAAATATTCCAAAAAGAAAATTCTTGGGAGGTGGAGCAAAGATGGCATTGTAGAAGCAGCAAAGTTTGACAGCTCTCTTACAACTACTGTAAATACCAAAAAAATAGAACTCTAAACAAATTTTAGGGCTCACAAATTCACAAAAATACAGAAAATACATCTGTCGCTGAAGGCACCTCAGCAGGAGGGGCTCATTGTGTCAGACTGGGAGCTGAGGACAGTCCAGCCTGCAATCAAAACCAAGGCCAAGCCCCAGGGTAGTAAGGAGGAGCTGAGCCACAGCATGAGTCTACCAGAGAGCAGACCTGCATCACCTGGAGCAATCTCCTCATTAATCAAGCCATGAAAAATGAGGCTGAGAGAAAGGTCAGTCAAATTCAAGCTTTCAACCTAAATATGGGGGAGGAAAAGCAGTTTGACCAAACTGCCCCCAGGGCAAGGAAGCAGCAGGAAGTGGCAGGATTTGCTGCAACCAGCAACCCCCCCACCGGGCTGCTTCAGAGATTCTGACCTGCCAGTTGCAGGGGGGCTGAGATGACTGATCAAGGCCAAAGTCTCCTTTTCTGAGTGGCCTCGATCCCAATTGTGGTATTGGTTGGTGGTCCTGGGGTGCATTTTCAGTGAGTCAAAGTTGTTGGGGGCTGCAGCACCTCCCTTATACCTCTGAAAGATGTGAAAACCCCAGTTATTTGGGACAGAGCTTTCCCCCAGGATGCAGAGTTCCACAGAGCTAAAAATTAAGCAATTAATTGACTGGCCAACATGAGGAGAAGGAAGCAAAGTAAGAACAGTAATCAAACTCTAGAATGCTATTTTGGGGACAAAAAGTACCAAGGTATGGAGTGGGAGGAAGACAGCACAGTCAGTCTCTCACCCCAAAAGCTTCCAAGATCTATGAAGATTGCCTACAAGCCATAGATTGACTTAAAAATATTTTGAAAAGCAAATAAGAGAAGTGGAGGAAAAATTGGGAAGAGAAATGAGAATGATGCAAGAAAATCATGAAAAGAGAGTCAACAACCTGACTGAAGAAAACAACACTTTAAAGAATAGATTAACTCAAATGGCAAAAGAGGCCCAGAAAGCCAATGAGGAGAAGAAGGACTTAAAAAGTCGAATTTGCCAGATGGAAAAAGAATCTCAAAAGCATTCTGAAAGAGAATAATTCCTTCAGAATTAGATTGGAGCAAGTGGAAGCTAATGACTTTATGAGGAACCAAGATACTAATAACAGTTACAAACAAATGACAAAAATAGAAAGGAATGTGAAATATCTCCTTGAAAAAACCACTGATCTGGAAAACAGATCCAGGAGAGACAATTCGAAAATTATTGGTCTACCAGAAAGCCATGATAAAAAAGAGAACTTGGGAAGCATCATTCAAGAAAACCTCAAGGAAAATTTCCCTGATGTTTTAGACACAGAGGGCAAAATAGAACTTGGAAGAATTCACTGATCATGCCTTGAAAAAGATCGCCAAAAGAAAACTCCTAGAAATGTTATAGCCAGGTTCCAGAAACCTCATTAAGGAGAAAATACTACAGACTCCCAGGAGTCCATATTGGCATATAAATAGTTCAACTTTGATAAGTTCCTTATGACTTCTTTCCCGTGTTTACCTTCTCATGCTTCTTGTGTTTGAATGTCAAATTTTCTGTTCGGTTTTGGTGTTTTCAACAAAAATGCTTGAAAGTCCTCCACTTCACTGAATAACCATATTTTCCCTTGGAACATTATACTCAATTTTGCTGGGTAGGTGATTCTTGGTTTTAATCCCAGCTCCCTTGATGTCCAGAATATCATATTCCAGGCCCTTTGATCCTTCAGTGTAGAAGCTGCCAGATCCTGGGTTATCCTAATTGTGTTTCCACAGTATTCAAATTGTTTCCTCCTGGGAGTCTGTAGTATTTTCTCCTTGATAAGGTGATTCTGGAACCTGGCTATAACATTTCTAGGAGTTTTCTTTTGGGGATCTTTTTGAAGGCATGATCAGTGAATTCTTTCAAGTTCTATTTTGCCCTCTGACTCTAAAACATAAGGGCAATTTTTCTTGAGAATTTCTTGAAGGGTGCTTTCCAAGTTCTTTTTTTAGTCAAGGCTTTCAGGTAAACCAGTAATTTTCAAATTATCTCTCCTGGATCTATTTTCCAGGTCAGTGGTGTTTCCAAGGAGATATTTCACATTGCTTTCTATTTTTTCATTTGTTTGTAACTGTTTAATAGTATCTTGTTTTCTCATAAAGTCATTAGCTTCCACTTGCTCCACTCTAATTATGAAGAAATTATTCTCTTCAGAATGCTTTTGAGATTCTTTTTCCTTCTGGGAAATTTGGCTTTTTAAGGCATTCTTCTCCTCACTGACTTTTTGGGCCTCTTTTGCCATTTGAGTTCATCTGTTTTTTAAGGTGTTATTCTCTTCAGTCAGGTTCCTGACTCTTTCTTGCATTATTCTCATTTCTTTTTGCAATTTTTCCTCCACTTCTCATATTTGGTTTTCCAAATCCTTTTAAAGCTGATCTATGGCTTATAGGCAATCTTCTGTTTCTTGGAAGCATTTGCTGTGGGAATTCTGACTACGTTGTCTTCCTCCCATTCCACGCTTTGAACCTTATTCTCCCCAAACAAGGATTCTAGAGTTTGATTACTCTTATTACTTTGCTTCCTTTTCCTACTCATGTTGCCAGTAAATTATTTGTGTTTTTAGATCTGTGGAACTCTGCTTCCAGAGGGGAAAGCTCTGTCTCAAATTGCTGGGGTTTTCACAGTTTCTGGAGCTATTGGGGGATGCTGTGGCCCCCACCAACTCTGGCTCACCGAAAGTGCACCCCAGGACCAACACCCAAGACCACGATCTAGATCCAGGCTGCTCAACGCAAGAGCCCTTGGCCTTTGATCAATCACTTTGGTCCCCCTGTGGTCCGCAGGCTAGGGTATCTGAAGCAGCTGGGTTGGGCTGCTTTCTTGTCCTAGTGGCAGTTTGGTTAGATCACTTTTTCCCCAAAAAATGTATCTTGAATTCCACTGACCTTTATTTTAGCCTTAAGTCTTATGGCTTGATAAATGTGGAGATTGCCCTGGTTGCTGCCAATCCACTTTTCTGCAGAGTCTAGCTGTGGCTTCTCCCAACCACCGTGGGGCCAGGCCATGGTTTTGGGCTGCCCTGGCCTCGGCTCCCACCCTGCTGTGATCAGCCCCACCTGCCGAGCTGCCTTCAGCCAGAGATGTGTTTTCTGTATTTTTGTGAGTTTTGCAGACCTAAAATTTGTTTAGAGTCATATTTTCTAGATATTTAAGGTGGCTGTGTGGGGGATGCGAACCTTTGCTGCTTCTACACTGTCATCTTGACTCCACCTCTTGGAACCCAAAGTTTTAAAAATGAATTATTTAAAAATGTGCTTCTACATGCAACTGGGAAATAATATACACACGTACTGCAGTATAGAAACTCATCTTGCCGTAATAGAAAATTAGAGGGTTGAAGGGGGTGGATACAAGACAGAACAGATTCCCCAATCTTCCCCTGAAGGAGTATTTAGTAGGGTTTCTCTTTTGGAGTTGTGGGGTAGGGGAAACATGGGGAGAAAAAAACTATAACTCAGAATCTTGTGGAAATGAATACTGAATACTTAAAATAAAATTTTGAAAAATAAAAATAATCTGAAAAAAGAAAAGATTATGAGATAAGATATTTTTATTCCTTTTTATTTTGTTTTGCTTCATTTCCCAGCAGGTATGCACTGTGTTTTCCCTTTCCTATAACTACAGAAAGTCCTGTCCCTGCTTGACAATTAGTTCTCTGCCCAGCTTCTACAAACAAACATTATTTTCTCTAAAGATTAACTTGTGTCAATAATAATACTTGATAAGGATAATAGACAAGTCTTGATTCTTTCAAGATTGATAAAATGATCTCATGATTCTGAACTATATGCTTCACACATATGCTCTATGGGCCCTAATTGTTGCAAAGTTAGAATTCGTTGTTATTTTTGCAAATTATTTTAAACTACTGTACCCCAATGCTCTTTCATACTTCTATATGTCCCCCACTATCCCTGCTATGGTTTCTCCTCAGTAAGTATTGGTTGATTTTTCCGTGTACAGATGGTTGACAAGACAGATGCCCAACTAAGATATAAAGTTTCAGAATGCTTCCGTGTGGATAGTCCAACATTCACTTTCCTTGATTTTATATTTTAATTACTCACAGTAATTATCCCTATATCTTATTGATTTCCACTTTACTAACAGAGTCTTCCTTATCATTCCTTATACTTGTTCCTGTCCTCAGGGGCCTTATGTGCTACTAGAAACCCTTTCATCATAGTAGGACTTCCCAGGCCTTGCTTGGTTTCTTCTGGGATCTCAGCTTCACCTCTACACCACACAAAGAGGCATGATGTAGCAGAAATTTAGCAATAATTTTCTTTATGATGTCAAGGAGTGTTTTATTTTTGTTTGTATAACTGTGATGACCATCAAAATTCTTTGCATATAGTATTAAAATAGACTTGAATGTATACAATGGGAATATATAAATATCGTGGGAAATCAAGTCGAATCAAAGGAGACCTTGTTTCCTGTCTTTGTCACATGTTATCTGAGCAATTATTCATGAGTCGCATAGTCTATCTGAGGTTCAGATTCCTATTCTGGAAAATGGCGATATTGATAACACTTAACTATCATGGGTGCTGTGAAGTTTAGGTAAAATGATTTATAAGCATTTGCTTTAATGCAAGATGTATGAAAAATCTTAATGAAGTTTTAAGTTTTAGTAGTTCAAGATTGCACAAAGACTTTGGGTATACCCTATATAGACATTTCTCCCCCAAATTAAGAAACACTATACACACACAAATATGTATGTATGTATGTATGTATGTATGTATGTGTTCATATACACATATAAGTATATGTATATGTATGTATATAATGTGTGTATGTGTATATATGTATGTGTGTGGATATGTGTATATGTAAAGTGTATGTATATGTATTATAAACTTATGAAAATACATTATTTTCAAAAATGTTGTTGATGTTTAATTGTTTTTATTTTTACACTGCATGCCTCATAAGTAATCCTAAACTTGAAAGTTCATAAGTTTAGACTTGAAAACTACCATTGGAAAGAAAATAATTCCTTAATAATGTACTTATTGAAGAGAGAAGATGATCACCAATGTGATCTCTGAAGCTAACAGACTAATGCCACATCACTGGGAGTTGTGAGAGAAGAGATCAGGACGTTGCCACATCCCCACCATTATGATAAGCTGCTTGGATGGTTGCAAACTCAATTACAAGCAGCTCTCCTGAGGACTGCTGCTGTGAATAACTTAAGGGCCTAATTGCAAAATATAATAAACTCTCTATTTATTCAGCAATAAACTAAAGCATAACATTCAAGAAACTAAAGCATAGCATTCACAAAAACATAACTTATTTTAACGTGGCCACATAGTCTTAAACATATCATTCAATATATCTTGTAGTCATCTTTAAGGGATGACAGAAAGTACAAAGACCATCTACAGTAAATCACAATCTCCTCTGGCAATACAGAGTATCCAAGTAAAGTCCTCTTTTATCTGGGCTAGAGACTGACTTGCAAACCCCACAGCTCCTCCCTATGGGCCGACTGCTCTCCACTCTTGCCTGGATTCACATGTTGGTAGCTCTTTGCTCCTGTTCCACAGCTCAGCTGACAGGAACTGCTCCACTCCAAGCTCTTCGCAGTTTCTGTTTCTAGGAAAACAAAGCTTAAAAGGGCTACAACAATATTTACATGCATTACCAGTGCTATCATCTCAATTCATTTTCTGTCTGAGAAAAAAATAAAAAGCAACATATTGGGGCTTCTGTCTGAGAAAGTAACACAGATCAACAGACAGAGCTCCCACATAACAAGCATTCTCTCTCTCAGTTCTGTTTGCTCCCAGCTCTGCTCTGCTCCTTCTTGTTCTACCCTATTTGCAAGTTCCTCCCACCATGGTCTCCCATGTGATTACACTCAACCTAGTAAGGGCAGGGTAGACCCTCAAATTCTCTTAGGCCCATTAAGAAAAATACAATGTATACTGTTTTCAATCAAAGACTTGATACAATCAAAGGAAAGGCTTTTTTTAGCTGACTGGCTAAAACTCAACCCAGAAAACCACAAAAAGTTCTATTTTGCTTACCATTACAATGGTATAGGTCCAAAGAGAAGGGAACTGTATTTTCTCTAGTCCTTAAAGTATGTTTACATTCCATGGGAAATCTAAGCCACAGTTTATAAATGTTGCACAATCTCTATAATGCTCTGGTTAAGAAGAATTCATGGAAATGTTAAAAAAAAAGTGACCTGAAATTAACTTCAAGTCTTTTTATTTTCCAGGGTAAGTTAATGAACAATTCAAATAATTTACATATATTTTGCAAATTTTTGTGAGATTCTGGGAGTTTGTGTGTGTGTGTATGTGTGTGTGTTTATCATTTTAATGTGTCTTTAAAACAAACAAATTATTCTTTTACCAGTATATTCTTGCCACATTGAGTGCTTTTTGGGAGCTATTAACCTTACTATCTACCTTTGGGAGTACCTAGACACGAGTAATATTATAAGCATATGAATATGTTAGGAGATTTTCCTAGGATGGCACTAAGGAATGACAGAGATCAAAAGAGAGAGATAATTATTCTATTGGTGTTTAGATAAAATTAACTCCATGTAATCCTTGATTTTGGAGGTGGGGTAGAGGGTGTACAGGTTGAATGAAGGGTTACATTCTGAGCTCAAAAAATCTCATTATAACCAATGATTCTACCTTCTTTAGTGTATAAAAGGTACTGCCAATTTTCTAGTTAACCAGGTCCACAGCCTCAAAAATATCCTTACTTCTTTTCTCTCCCTCATTATGCCTCTTTTTTCCTAATTATTTGTTAATTTTTCTTGAAACTATATCCACAATATCCCTTATATGTTCCCCCTACACTCTACTCATATTGACATTAAATAGGTTCCTTATTATCCTCCCTATTCTCAGTCTCTCCCCTCTGCCATGTCTTTCACTTAGCCACCAAACTGAGAAACAATACCTAAGTACAAGACTCACCATGTCAGTCCTGTATCCAAAACGTTTTAGAGAGGCTTTATTGACAGTTAAATAAAATAAGAACCTTTCCAGTTGGCACTTAAAGTCACGATCAGTCTTGCTCCAATACCTCTTTATAGATGGAATTCACATTAGTCCACAATATGCATTCTACAGTCCAACCAAACTAGTCAATACCATGACTCTAATGTCCTAATTCCGTTCTTCCTCTTTTCTGCCTCTTTGACTGTCTAGCTGTATTCAAATCTCAACTCAAATGCTAAGTTTCATACAAGGAGTCTTTCCATTTGTTTCTTTTTTTTAATTTTAATTTATTTTCTTGGTTACATCATTCATTTCCACAAGGTTTTGAGTTACAAATTTTCTCCCCTTTTTGTCCCTACCCCCCAGCCCAGAACACTGATCCCACTGTAAGACCCCTCCCACAATCTGTTCCCTTTTATGCCCTCCTCCAACACCTCTCTAGCTTTCTAGCAGGGTAGGGAGTTCCTCCCTGCCCCTGTCCCTGTATGTATTATTTCCCAGTTGCATTTAATTGTATAGCTTTAAATACTGGATACTCGCAATTCCTCCCCGGTCACCCACTCCCACTGGGAGGAGCAGCAATTC